>OZ010580.1:1272109-1299433 GCA_963932145.1 Acanthosepion lycidas
TCTGTTAACACAGCTTGATGACATATCTTTTTGTTTGACAATTAAAAGTAATTATTTTACCCAATGGAAATTTGCAATTCATTGTAATCTAATATGTTTGATGATATTCCTTGTCCGTGGGAAGGAAAATGTTATGAACATAGGTTTGCGAAATTAAAACTGTCACCATAGATTTATGGCATTTTGCAATAATATCGCCGTTCATTAGTTTGTCTCTATATCTCTCTTGTAGTCTGGGTTGATTGATTTTTTCCTTGACCATGGATTTCCGGCATCCAAGCTGCTCTGGGGTCTGCCTACCTACGGGCGCAGTTTCCGTCTCTGTAGCGTCAATCAACATGGATTTAAGGCCAGAAGTGAAGATATTGGCGAAGCAGGACCGATCTGGCGCAAAAAAGGTTTATTCACATATGAAGAGGTTAGACTGATTTTTATGGATCACCTTGCTTTATAAAACACACTAAAATATAAAGATTTACAAATGGAAGTCTCAAAATCTATCACTCATTTATCTTTTTTTGTCTGAATTTCTGGGATGAGGAGGTATCATTATCGTCCTCATGATTGTTGTTTTTATCATAACTTTTCAGCCGATGTGACCTCCAGCCTTCCATAGGTGTATATCGATCTGAGTAACCTACAGGGAATTTCGAACACACACACACACACACAGAGAGAGAGAGAGAGAGAGAGAGAGAGAGAAAGAGGGAGAGAGAATATGTGTTTTCGCCGTTGTGACCTTCGGCCTTCCTCAGGTGGATATCGATCTGAGTAACTTCCAAACTGAACCTTTTATTTAATCTCCGGAGTCAGACTGTTCTCATTCCACTGCTCATGCCTAGGGATTTCGCCTCCTTCTACAGGACAATGGGCTTGTGGGTAAAAGCGTTGATTTGTGAAATTGATGACATAGTGGTTCTGAGTTCAATCCCTGGATCGTGCAGTGTGTGCTTTCACTCAGTGGAAACAGCTAAATAAAATAACTAGATGATATCCCTAGACTCAGTTGAGCGAGAACAGTCTACCCTCGTAGATTAAATAAAGGGTTAAGTTCGGAATTCCCGGTCGGTTACCAAAATCGATATACACTTGGAGAAGGCTGGAGGACACAACAGCCGAAACATTGTGATAAAAACAACAAAGCTTAGAACAATTGTCCGAATATAAATAGTGTAAATAACTCATTTACCTGTTTGAATTTAACTTAATCTCCTAAAATGTTCACTCTTTATCGTTTGTTATATCTCTTTCTCTTTCTCCCCCTCTCTCTCTTTATTTCTATACGTATCTATTTTTGTTTATATCCATTAATCTATCACAGACTTTTCCTATCTATCTACTGACCGACGAAATTCAATTTTTTTTGATGACGTCACATTCTCCCCCACCCCTGTGGATTTTAATAATGGTCTTTCTTATTTTGTTCTTAAAAAATTATTCAGATTTTATTTTGTTCTCCATTTCAGGTTGGCAGGGCCCTTCGAAATGGAGCAACGCGTGTCTACGATGAGAAATGTTGCGTTCCTTATTTATTTCAAGGGAAACTTTGGCTAACATATGAAGACACAGAGAGTGCCGCAGAAAAGGTGAGTTCAGTATATTTGGAAGAGCTGCTGGAAAACACATCGAAATTCATCGATTTATATAAGATTGCTGAGAGTAAATATGATATCTCTCAAACGTTGGTAGAAAACCATTAACATTTACTCGTAATGTCCTTACATATATATGTTGAGTATTTTTTAAAATATCTTGTTTACAACATGAGACATATCATTATGAATTAGGATTTCATTTTTCAAATATTGGGTTTCATTTTTAGTTGTAATAACAAGAGTTAAATGAAATCCAACATTTGAATAATGAAATCTAAAGAACATAATGACATGTTACTCAACCTAAAATATCATGTCCGCGATGTAGATGATATTTTTTTATTTTTAATGAAGTACTTTGTCAGTCTTTTTTAATATATATTCTAAAGGAATAGTAGATTTATATCGTCGTCGGCACCCGTCCGTTTCGATGGCGGGATATATGAAGAACTAGGGCTGCCCGGACATCTACTTCCCCCTCTCGGAAATGCTAGCAGAGTTCAAAGGAGAGGATAAGCCAATACATTTTGGTACCAGCGTAGCTGCAGGAGTTGCCGGAAGGTAGCACAAAATGCCGTCCATCCACCTTAGGGGCTCCACTCCGGGTTTGAATTCAGAGTTGTCCTTCTCCTAGACCAGTTGCGATCCAAGGCTATAGAACCCAGTCTGTCCTGCTATTTACCCATAGGTGGAGGGAAAAGAAGAGGATTTACATCTTTCCCAAGGGTATTAGCACGTAAGTGAATGTAATTCGAACTCGGCCCTCCGATTCCTCCATCCAAGCCGCTAATCCGTTACTCCACCGTGCCTCCTCTGTGGATTTATATAAGGCTGCCAAATATATATATTGCGCAATATATATATATATATATATATATATATATATATATATATATATATATATATATATATCGTAAATTTTGGCAGCATGATTTTATTAAGACATGTCTCATTAAATAATTTAAACAAGTTTTGTCCACTTCTTTTTAAGGATTTTTAATATAACAAATTTCTTATTATCCTTATTAAAGGAATGTATGTATGTATGTTTTCACGTGTTGATAGTGTTAATGACATCCCAGATTATAATGTGTCTTGGGTTTCAATGTCTCCACGCTGAAAGAGGGCAAGAAAATTTCAGCCAATGATTGCATCATTTCCTCATGGATTTTCTTTAGGCTTTTCTTCTGTAAGAACGGAAACTTCATCACTTCAACGCTTTACATTTCTGTTTTCAATTGACATGAATCTATCAATAATCTGAAACAAATTCAAACTTCCTGATCGTATAAATTGGGAAATTACGCTAAGAAAAGGAAATAAAAAAAAAACATCTTTCATTCTACCGTTCAAAGATAACGCTTAAAGCCTCACCAATGTATGCCCGTGTGTATCTGTGTATGCAACTCTTAATCCAAATGGAAAATTTGAAGATTTACTTGAAAAGCAATATTTGGCAACAGGAATTAGCATAACGCGACTTATGATCGCTTCAATTTTCGTTTTTTTTTTTTTTTGTCGATAAAGTTAAAATTAATATTCTTTTGTTTTGGTCTTGTCTTTTTTTCTCTGCCTATTTCGTCTCTTTTTCTTTGTTTTTTTGTTTTTTTTTCGCGCAAAGCCAAATTTGATGTTTGATATTTTGTTGTTTTTCTTCTTCATAGGCCTTGTACTTTAAAAACAAATCGGCTGGTGTTGCCATTTGGAACTTAAACCTTGAAGACCCGAAAGGAAAAGTCAGCGGCATTTCTTTCCCAATTGTAAAAGCAGTGAGAAAGGTCTATTGGCCTGGGAGTTAAAAATCAAGACGAAATTCGAACCCTAGAAAAAGGAAAAAGTTTTTTTTTTTTTTTTTTAACAGAAGAAAAATGAATGAAATCAATTCTAACCAAAGAAGATCAATTCACACGGAAAGGAGAAAAATTCTTTTTAAAAGAGGAAAGAAACGAGCTGAAAGATGAAAATGAAGGAAGGCGAACATAAACTAAATTATTATTTAATTATTATTTTCCTTGATAATTATTATTAGTATTTAAATAATTATTAGAGTTCTACTACTTTTGAAAGTAAGATGTTCGTAGGAATTGACATTTACTTTTAGCATAGTGACGACGTTTTTTTTTTGCCACGTGACTTAATTTCATTTCGTCAACATTGCGATGGGATTTTGATCTTTTCAACGCACACACTGATACACGTACATACATGAATAAACATATATGTGTTTGAATATTTTAATGCGAAAACGTACATTTATCCTTGTAACGATTACACACACACACACACACACACACACACACACACACACACACACACACACACACACACACACACACATATATATATAATTCTTGGTTTTGTCATCTCAAATATATTAATATCTGTAATTGAATGAAGGTGTGCATGTTTTCTTCGAACTGTTGAACTGTTATTGAAAGTTTCTTTTGTTCAATGTACAAAGCATTCTAGAAGCAAGAAATATTCATACATTTATTAGTAACATATTAATTAGAAAGCTTCTAATTCTGTCACAAATTTTGTATACAGTACTGATCGAAGGTAGACAGCAAAAAGAAAACAATATTGAGAACTAAAAAAATGCGTATATATACATGGTAAATATATAAGATACACTGGAAGAATTAGCTTGCCATGTTTCGCTGATGATCCGGCGTCATCAATAAAAGGATTTTAATTCTCAAGAACAAAAAACTCTACAGAGACAAAACGTGATTCACGCTAAGCAACTGCACGTCTGTTTTTTTTTTTTTTTTAATTAAATGTATCGTTATAAAAATTAGATTTTAAATAATTGCAATTAATTTTTTCCCGTGATCTCAATGTGATGATTTTAGAATTATTTTTATTCTATGAATTACGGAATTCCTGGGTAAATATAATGGCGCCTGATTTTTGTGCTGACCCTTATATTTCATTTTCCCTTTTTATATTGTTGTTTTTCCCGCGCTTTTCTTTTGGCATTGTGCTCTGAAATAACCTCGAAGGACGGAGGAAATATTTACGAACACTTCGAAAACAGTGAAGAATTTAATCAATCAAAAATCAGAGTCAATCTTACATTAGAATCAAGAGTCTACCAAGTAGAACGTAAACAATTCCCTGCAAAATACACCGGATAAATACCCGGAAATGTAAAACTAAAGAATTTATGAACATAAAAGGAGCATAAAATTAGAGAACACACTCAAGTGGACACTGAAACCTCTGGGATTAATATTTTGAGATTAATGTATTGGGATTAACATTTTCGGATTAGCATTTTGGGATTAACATTTTGGGATTAACATTTTATAATGAAAAAACGCCGTTGTAATAAACATAAAAATTAATATAATTTACTGAGACGAAGATGCATTGAAAGTGCACTGATCTACGAATCTTTTCAGATAAATACACAACCGGGCTAATTCAATTTATTTCTTATTACTAAACTAGGACTGGAGCTGTATGAAATAAAAAAAAGCTTGAAAGAAACAAAAAACAAACAAAAAACGAAACAAAAAAGAACCACCATAAAAAACTGACTTGAGTTAAAATCTAATAATATTAATAATATATATATATATATATATATATATATATATATATATACACACACACACACACACATATATATATATATTTATAAACTAAATTTAAAACAATGCTCCGAGACAGACACTTAGGGGCTGAAGATAGCTGCATACAGAACGTATACATTACCCACAATGCATCACTGACCCGTATATATAAATAGTCGAGAAAAATAACACCTGTTGCCTGACGATTGCGTTTAGCATGAAACAGCCTGTCGCTTGTAAGTGTTGACTTCAATATCCACTTTTATATTTGCCTACGCTCTATCTCTGATATTGAGCACTATATTCCATAAATATAGCATACATTAAAACTATATTTAGCCAATCCCTATTGCAGATGCTTGCTCAGGCACATTTGTTTTTATTCAACACCCCCAGAGCCCAACTGTGGTTTGTACTGCAACTATGCTGAACAGACCTTAGTTACTATTTCGTAATATCTAGCGTGATCAACAATTTGAACAAGGCCAGTACGCTCAATCCGTCGGTCACGATGACTTGTGACTTTGTACTGGCAAAGCTATCGACGGCCACCCAATGTCTCGTCTTTTCAAAGGTGCTGCACGCTGGGATCACCCCCCGCCCCCGCTTTCAGTACGATAACATCAGGACGTCTGCTTCCTGACATTGACCATGGTGAGATTCGGACCAGGGTCTCGTAGACAGAATGCGAACGTTCTAAGTATTTATGTTCAAGAATATATATATATATATATATATATATATATATATATATATATATATATATATATATATAGAGAGAGAGAGAGAGAGAGAGAGAGAGACAGACAGACAGACAGAGAGAGAGAGAGAGAGAGAGGAGTTCGAATTCCAGTCGGATCCATTATATTCACTTATGTGCTAATACACTTGGGAAAGCTATTAATCCTCTTCTTACCCTCATAGCTGGGGGTAAGAAGAAGATAAATAGAAGGTATCAATAGCAGGACAGGCTGGATTCTATGGCCTTGCCTTGGATAACAACTGATTTTGGAGAAGGAAAACTCTGAAATCAAAACTTGCGGAGGGTCATTTGGAGAACATTGTAGCACGTAGTGCACCAGGTCTCTCTGTTTTCGTTGGATGTTTTTTTATATTATAAAAAATTAAAAGCAACCAAACTCCTCATCAACAACAAAATGTCTCGCCGGCGAAATCAAAACTATATTATACTAATATTATTCATGAATTCAAATACTGCCCCCGGCCATGTTACCTGACGAGTCACCACTTGCTTATCAAGTAGGTTAACCTTACTTCTCTCAAACTCGAGCTCCATACAGACCCATTTAAATTAGTATGAGAATGTAGCAACTTCAATACGCAACAAATTTGATAAGAACGCAAAATTTTCTTTTAATCATGTCACACCAAGCAAGACTATAGAAGTCATTAAGATGCAAAGGATTAATTTGAGTGAAAGAAACAAAGAAAGGATAATAAAAGAAGAGAGGGTGACAGAAGATGACGATTGACAATGCATTTCAATTTTTGAAGATCGTAGTTGAAGGAAAGCAGGAAACTAGAAGAGAGTTCCACAAGTGAGAAGTGCGAAAGAAGAAATGATTAATATAAAACTTATGATTACAATTAGCAATTTCAAGAGTGAAATTATGAAACCTAGTTTCCAGTCTAGTATTGCACATAAATTCATGAAGCCAAAATACGAAATAGGCAGAGGGGTACTATGTAACATCGGATCGGGAGGCGCCTGGAACCGAGATGACAAGCCAATACCGATAACGTTACAATTTTTCTTAGAATTTTGTCAATAATCTCTAAATATAAAACAGAAGCAGAAAACCAGATGTGGCAGCAATATTCAATGCACAGACAAATGGTAGACTTATCAATATGTAAAATGAACTCTGTCCAGAAAGATGTGTAAAATGGACTCTGTCCAGAAAGACTTTTCCTAGCAGCAGACTTAGCAATTCATTTAATATAACCATTCCATTTCAGTGATTCCATATAATTATTCCATGTCCGTGGAAATCGTGAGATCAATAAAGTACAGTGAGTTGCTCTAGTGGAGGTTAAAATCAACCAAGATGATTAAAAGAGAGCAGTTTCATTTTGGAGTCGCTAAAATGAACATGTCACTTCTTGTCCCAGTTATCATCTGATTGTTTGAGTTGCTTTTGAGATCAGCTGCCAATTTGATTTTATCATAGCTATCAGACTTACTATTAAGCTAGGAACGCATCCCAAGTTCAAGAAGCAGCTAAAAATAAATGAAAACTTTATAATAAGAGACAATCCTTAACAACATCAGCTATGAACAGGGCCATAATGTACTGGTCGTATTCTGAAATGAAAAATATGCCTACCTTTCAGCAACTTTTAGAATAATTAGAATAAGACAATCTGTGAAAATGGCGAATAGATTAGCCGAAAGCACTCGGAACGAATGAACAATCATTTCGACATTTTCTTCACAAAATAAGTTCATAAAATGTCTTAATTGTAATCCAGAAAAATACATCGGAAAACTCAACAAATCTACACCGTCCTAGGTATGACGATAAACTACACCCGACAGCAAGGCCACTGATCAGGAGGTTTTGAGGAGCGTGGAAGCACCTCTTAATTGCTGGTGTTCCCAGGTCCACCTTGACCCGGGGTGGTAGCACCTGTCATGTTCCCAGCTATCGGAAAATAGTGTTTTGCCTCCAAACTGAGGTGAAAACACCATGAAAGTGTAAAAATAGATTTTAATACCAGCAATTAATTTTTGTAAAAATATTACCAGCAATACATTTTTGAAGGAAAAAATTACCAGCGATAAAAAATCTTGTCGGGATTAAATAACCCATAGAGGTGTTGATATGCCGTAGAAGAAAAACCAAACCAAACCAAACCAAACCATTGTCATTTTCCATTTAATTTCTCTGCAATGTGAAAAAAAACAAAAAAAACAAAAAAACATTTAAGTTTCAGGCGTTTTTGTATTTTAACATATCAAGGGGATGGAAAAGAGAAAGGAATAAAGAGGAGAAGTAGTAAGATTAGAAAGATGAGACGGAGGTGGAAGAGGAAAAAATAGGAGAAAGTGAAAAAAAAGAGGGTCGAGCAGGAAGAAGAAGTAGAAGAAGAGATGAGAAGAAGCGAAAGGAATTAGAGAAAGAAAAGTAAGACGAGAACGAAGAGGAGGAAGAGAATGAAAAGAAGGAGGCGGAGGAAAGGAGGAAGAGAAAGAAGGCTGACTCAAGAAGCATCTATCATTTAGTATCCCAAAAATATTTCAGTTTTCAAAAATACTTCGAATTTTAACATTGGAAACAATTTTGACTTGCTTTATGGTAGGCATCAAAAACTGTATCACTAATTTAAGCTTAGTCTGACATTGGGCCACTATAAAAGGGCACTTTTGAGTGTGGCGGTTGGAATTCAAACGATGTTTCTTCATCTATTTTCAATAACTCAGTAACAGCCCCTGCTCGAGAGTAACTTTCTAATTCCGCTATTCACCACGTTTTTGTAGCATGAGTTCAATTCTTGTTAACTGCTTTACGTTCTTGTAACAGATCAAAATTATCGAAAATCAACATTGGGTCATTGGAGTAATGAGTTACAAATCTATATTCGAACCCAAGGAAAATCGATTAGTTTCAACGCTGATTCTCCTAAACTATGTTTTCCTGTTTGAAAGATCCGTACGTCATTTTTTCTTCTAGAATATTCACCAGTAAAAGAAACAAAGACAAGGAAATATTAAAAACTTAATTTTTTTTATAAAAGTGCATTTCCTTATATGGCCTGTATTGAATAATTTTGTTAAATCGGTCATAAAACTTTGAAAATTACGTTGGCATTTTGGCTTAAAAATATAAAATCAAGGGGAGAAACTTTTGATATCATTGCTCTATTATAAAGGCAAAATTTCAAAAAGAGCATACGCATCAAATTCGGCAAGTTCAAGGGGAACAACTCTAGTAAAATTTTGCAAGAGTTTTTTTCCCGTGGAATAAAATTTACCTTTATAACATTTTATTTTGTTAATCATAGTTGATGCCAAATTATTTGCGATGACAAAAGATGTTTGAAAATAGTAAAGCTTGATCAAATAAATAGTAATGGCAAGGGAGCAAATAATACGATTGTGGACATTTGTGACAAAAAAGGATCAGCGTGAAAATATAAAATGCATGGTAAAAAAATATTTAAGACTGTGTCGCACTACCACGTGTGAGTTCAAATATGAGACAATTTTTGCCAAAATGATTTCCCCTTTCATGTAGTAATTTTAAATTGAGAAAGATTACTTCTTAAATTTTAATTCCTTGGAAGAATGTGTGTGGTTGAGTTGTTTATGTGATGAGCGGCTAATACCTGCTGTTCGAATGCTGCAGACATCAGGTAGGCTTTTCTTCTTTCTTTCATTAATTTTATAATTGATTAAGAAGCATGTGACGGCAGTTTTATTAAATAGGCCCAGTTGTTAAGGGGACTGACGGTTAATCAAAGGGGGTTCATAACACGTGCGTTGAAAATCCAAATTTTCCTGAATTGGCATCTCCCCTCCCCCGCCAAATTTTTAATTGATTAGTAAAAATTGCGGTGGAGATGACCGGGTGTTTGAAGGTTAATTCAAGTGGTGCATAATGCAAGCGTTCGATTCCCATTTTCGTCGTTATTTTTCTTTAATTAATTTTCATTTGATTAGAGACCTTGATCTGATCTGCTATGATGGCGATTTGGTTGAAAGCGATAGACTATAAACTTATTATATTTGCATCGCATGTTTTCCTAAGTCAAGTCGGATTCAATTTTCCAAGATATTAACAAAAGCCGATTGAATGGTTTCGGACATTGCCTGCTAATTCACTGTTTTTATTCCAAGTCTGTTCGGAAATTACTTTCATCGGTTAGATTTTTCCCTTTCATTCATTGATGAGGAAATATGTAATTACATCAGCCATTTTGATGATGTGGCCCAGTGATTAAGGCGTTGGCCAGTAAATCCTTGGAGTTCATTCTGTACCAATTCAGGTAATATTTTAGTTAAATATGTTTAGCCTTTCACTTATTTAATTTTAATTCATGTAATTCAACGCAATAAATGGAGAGATTGACTGAGGCTATGAACTGCTTAATCCGGTAGGGTCATCGGCAGTTCGAATGTAAAACTACAACAGTTGTGGATCTCAGCGTTCGTTCGGCAGGCTTGTTCCATTTCATTCATTTAAATTAAAATTGCTGAAGGAAGAGAGATGCTTTACACCTGGGAAGCGAAGCGATTGCGCAGTAGTTAGGACATCTTCTTTAGTGTACATATCCTGCGTGAGTTCGAATCTCACCTTGGTCAGACATGTGGCTCCCTCATCCCACCTGAGAGAGAGAGAGAGAGAGAGAGAGAGAGTTTACAGTCGGTGCATTTTTTGATTTGATTTATTAATTTTTAATAGACTAGGAATTTGGGAAAAAGCGATTTTTGTACAAAATGTCCAACTGGTTAAATAATTGGTTTCACTCATCCTTTGGATTCTTTCACGAAATTTCGAAACACTTACGTCGTTTGAGTTTTCACTTTCATTTATTAATTTTGAATTCATTAGGAATCATATGAATGTGAACAGATACTGTGCTACTTGCAATGTAATTAAGTCGCTGAAGTGTTTATCATTTGGTTCATTTCGCGTGAGTTCGAATCTCACCTTCGACGTTCACAATTTTAATTGATACGAATAAATAATAATATTCAATGCTAATATGACGTCACCCCTTGGCCTCTCTCGCGCCCGTGCTATCCTGTGACGACCAATGTGACTTGGTATTGGTTGCGGCACCAAATGTGACGTGATCCTGCTGTCACGGCACCAAATGTGACGTTCTAACCCTTGGCTGATTCGGATGGGAATCTGGTTAGATTCGTTATCAGCTTTGTCGTTCCCAGCTCGCTTCCAACGTCTGGTTACCGAAGTAACTGCTTTGACTTCTAGTCTAACCTACCTACATTGTGATTTGATCTTAGGTGGACGAAATCAATCAATCGCCGGGCCGTAATGCAAGTCGAGTCCGAGCAAAGGTAACACGGCATAAGTTTATATAAAAGAAAATAAAGTAACAACTCGAAAAGTTCAAATGTGTTAAAAAAAGAATAACAAATATTTTTATATCTGGTTGCTGAATACAGGATTGCGTCTTTCTCCCAACCCGCTTCTATGGATTTGTGACACTTTGTGTTTGTTAGGCGAGTCTTAATATCTTAAGTTGTTTTTCGATAACTGGTTTTTGGTGTCTTCAGGCGATATTCGCAAAACTTGTTTTGGTAGTGTCAGTCTAAGTCGTTCTTCAAAAATAAATTGTTCTTGGTTAGAAGTCAAAGTCGGGATGCGTGGAGCTTCAGTCAGCTCAACTCTGTCTGCATCTCTCTCTCCAACTCCAACTGCAACTAACGTCTACTCGCTGCGACTCTGTTTATATGGACGCCGACCAAAACCGGGTGTGGGCTTGTCGGGGTTTGAGTTTCGATAATTCTAAATCCTCAATAAGGGTTTTCTTTGTTTTCGGACATGAAAATTTATCACTTTCTATTTTTGGAAGTCCATTACTTTTTGCTTTAGAGGGGTTCTTAAGAGAATCGTCATCCCAAATTCCTCCTTTCTCATATTGGTATCTCACACTAATCCCCTCAGAGGGCGTCAACAGGTTTCCCTTCTTTCTCATAGTGGTATCTCACACCAATCCCCTCAGAGGCGTCAACAGGCCTCCCCTCCTTCTCATATGTTTACCTTCGCCTACCGCTTACGCCACCATTCAGCCAATGACGCTCGGCAGCGCGGGTGTTTAAATTATCGCTCAAAGGAAAAAAAAATCTTTTTTTTCTTTTCTTTATTTCCCTGACACCAGATCCCTAAGACTCGTAGTGTGGTCCTTAATATCTATCTTAACCGAATGTCATCTGGAATTTATCAACGAGATTTCCGCCAGCGTCAAATGGGTGGTTAACTGGACGTCTTCGCACTCTGTATCCAATTATCCATCCCGGTAACAAACTTTTATCATGTCCAGGTCTGGACAATAAAACAGGTGGTCTCTTTCCAAAAACAAATGATATCTCCGAAAGATAGTTAATGGTTTATTCTTTTCCTCTTTCTTTTTCTCTCGGGGGGTGGCCTAAGCTGATGCCATTCTCGGTCAGTGCGTGACCTGATTACCATTATCTCCCAGCTTCTGTTTCGTAGGCCACTTGACCAATTTGAAATTTTCATTATTGCCATGGGCAGATTGCTATTTTCTTCGCCGCGTCATAACATAAATTAATTCCGACAGATCTGTGGTCTTACGAATTTCCAATCTTCCGCGAAAAAAAAATACTTGTTTTTCGCAATGAAAATAAAACCATTACCACTTTTCTTTGTTAAAAAAATAACATCGCTCAGTATGTCTTTTCGTGATAGCTTCTTCTCACCTTAATTATTTCTCGCTTTAAATTTTCACGCGACCGCTAAATAGTGTCACACTAACGTGGTTAACGCATTTGACAACGAAAGCGTTGGGTTCATCCTACGTGAGTTCAATCTCTTCCTCTCACACTTTCTCCATTTTAATGATTCATTTTTAATTGATAAGGAAACCTGATGACATCCTCCTTGTTGATGAGGTGGTTGATAGTTGCTTCCCTACGAATGGAACATTTATGGAATTATTGGGATATTTGACATAACTCGATCTATAATGTTGTATGTCTCCCGAGATTGAAGTGATCATCGTTGTACCCACACCCCAACGTGAACTATGCACTGGCTGATCACGTGTCCTTGATCATTGTGAGCAAAGTCGTCTCGCTAGAAATCTCTATGGTCAAGAAACAAAGGATACTGGCTCAAATTATATCCACATTCAATGCAGGAAGTTTGCTAAATGCATATTCAGTTGGTCAGTTCAGCGTTCTTTAGCTTCTATGGGATATGAGAACAGAAGACCCACCAGGACACTCCTGTTAGCATGACGATACTAGACACATTTCTCTCCACATGGACGCGTGACGTCGCTAACTGGTCCTTTGATGACTGGCAATGTGTGGTGTAGTCTAATGAGTCCACTTGTTTCGAACTGATGGCAAGGCTTGAGAATGGCGCAGATCCCTTGATGCCATGAGCACCAGTTATTAACAAGGCATCTTGCATGTTGGTGGTGGTTCTATAATGCTGTAAGAGATGCTTACACGGAACGGTTTGGTTCATCTGGCTCACCTAAACATGTCAGCTATGTTGACATCAGCTAATTTGCAGTGTTTCCTGATTTTTTTCAACCGTTTATGGACTCCATTTGCCACCAACAACAAGAATCATGTTTCCCAGAATTGGTTTGAAGAGCGTTCTAGAAATTTTCGATGTATAATATAACCACTACATTCGCCAGGCATGAGTCCAATCAAGCATTTATGGGATGTGGTGGTGATGTTGTTGTTGTTGTTGGTGGTGGTATGGGGGTCTATTAGCACTAAACTTCGTGCACCTGCAAATACCAGAGAACGGTCGACAGTTATCGAGAGACGACATAGCTCAACTTCACTGTGCTTTTCCCTTCATCAGGAGAATGGGCGCCACGTCGACTTACTTCGCCAGGTTGGAGAAGACTTTCCATGATATAAAGCACCTATTCCACTATGTTTTGTCATTTCAATGAATATTGCTGCAGTACTTTTTCCAAGATATTTACATTATATTTTGATGAACCAAAAACTCTTTGTAACAACTGTAAATTATAAAAACTAGCTGAATATTTGTCCTACGAGCCTAGAAAAGTTCAGATGCCATAGAAGATCGATTTTTTACGTATGGTACCCATACGTATAAACATGCCCAAGGACAAAAATTGCCCAGTCCCCGCCGACCACAGTCACGTCTGATGTCAGTATTACATCGACCAAACCCATCTTAGTTCGATGAAGTAGTTGCCGCCGCAGGGTTAGAATCCGCGGGACCGGGCGCCTTTTCCTCACAGGAGAACAGTTTACTGTTTTCTTCTACTTCTATAGTGAAGTTTATTTAAAAATAATGTATATTGAAGATTTAAGAAAAAATATGAAAGAAGTAATTTTACTCGATGATATAAAAATTCCGAATTCTGTAAAATTTCACTAAGTATAGGGAGAAATATTCAGTATCCGTCTATATTTCTGAGATGAGGTATTATGTACACTATTTACATTATTCGGACTATTGTCCTCATCTTTGTCACCATATTTATTACAACGTTTCGGCCGTTGTACGCTCCGGCCTTCTTCAGATAATTGGAATGTCAAACTGAACATTTTATTTCTCTGGTAAAAACATGAAATAATAACAACAAAAATTGCAATATGAGCTCTGGTAAAAAAGGTTTCTAAAGATATTAAGTTTATACACAAGACTACATGGCAGAGTGGATAAAGGCGTTAGTTATATCCAGTGACAGGACCCAAACAGTGCGATTCCAATAACCCGTTAAGGCAGTGGAGAACTTGGAATTAACAGGGGAATTAACAAGAGATAACCTTGTGTCAGACATTGAGGTTTCATAGTTAGTTTCGTAGATTATTACGACCGTAGTGAGTTCGATACTCATTCGATTTCACATATTTATAAACTTATACCAGATAAAGCAAATTGAGTAAATCTTAATAGGACGCCATATTAGTAATTAACAGTAATTAGCAATCTAGTTTAGCGAAATATCATTCTTATCGTGAATGTCGCACTGGATGTCCGACATTTATGACTTTTGTATTGTCTTCACGTTGGCAAGAGAAACGGTTAAATAAAGCGGAAACATTGAAGGTAATGAATTTTAAAGGAAGAAAAAAAAAGGAATTAAATATAAAGTAAAGGAATGGTTTTCACAAAAACGTCGGAGAGTTCAGATATCTACACACATAATGGTATCGAAGCTGTTGGATGGCAGTGAATTTAAAAGAGATGTTAATTGGTTCATTTTAAGCATCAATCTTTGGTGAGACTTTTAAAGTGATAAAAATCAAACCCTTTCTAGAAAACGCTTTTTTGTTAATAATTGCTTCTTTGATGGTTTTTGTCAGTCATTGTTGGGCTATTTAATCCGGAATTTGTTTTGTATGTGACATCTAGTGAGGATTGAGTGCACTAGTAATGGTCAACATGACTACCGACGTTAACCATTACGATACACAGAAAGATCCGACTGTTAATGAGGAAATTTGCATAGAATGCCAACGAGGAAAATTATTCATTGTGAAGTGTCTTGAAAAATCTTTTTCGAAATTTAAAATATTATTAAAGATCTCGTCTCTCTTCGAATGACTGAGGAAAGAAAACCTACGAAAACATGACCACTTATCAGCTTTACTTGAGAAGCTGAAAAACATTATCAGAAATATTAAATGCGGAATATTTAACGTTTTGAGTTCGTTTGTGATTCCAAATCGAATATAGAGGAATTTTGGATTGGTGTCCGAAGTTTATATTGCGACCTCAATTCAAATGGAAGGATTAAACAATCTAAAGTGCTAACACAACTCTGAGTACATTTTCGGGGTCAGCGTATTCGCCGTAGTCTAGCATAGAATCATTTTGAATCTGCTGTTCTTTTCAGGGCATAAGCGATCATGACTCACGTATTACTTTCATAAAAATCACTTATCTTTGAAAATATCTTTTTTTTTTTGCTGCTATGGTCATTCAATTTCGAAAACTAGACAATGATTCATTATCTGAAAAAGATCAGAGGATACCCCCAAATTTCCCCAAATGCTTGATTATAATTTATTAGTGTACTTGACTGTTAGATGTGCGGTAAAGTGTTAAAAAATCAAATTCCGGTCTCGTCTGTTGCATTCGCTTTTACACGAATACTCTGAAAAAAGCGCGAATTTGTTTCTTCTTCCCATTAGGTTTTGGGTAGAATGAGCTTTCTAGCTTTGGATGGTAACAATTTTGAGAGAAAGAAAACTTTGAATTCGAAGGAGGAATAGTAATTCACAGATCAAGGAATCTGTGGGGTGCCATGATCGCCTACTCATTGAAAGAACATGGCACCAAAATTGAACGTTATTCTTACATATACAGGAAGCCTCTATTTTTAGATAGTAGTTTTTATTTAATTAAAATAAAATATCTCTGAAGAAGTCTCTCTCTCTCTCCTGAATAAAATCTTATTTCTTAGCCACTTCATTTCATGTTTGCGAATTTTTTAATCGGAAAATCCGGTATAATGAAAATCGACCAAATAATAAAATGAATTCATCTCAACTGTGATTTTATTATTTTTATACGAACTTTCCAGATTTTACCAAGTGATCTCACCCTTTCTGGACATAAGGGGAATTTTTTGAACAGGGAATGAAATGAGTTTTATATCAGTTGGAAAAGGACGCCGATGACAGAAATGTAGGAAAAATATCTACAGATGAATTCTTTACTGCTTTGATAATAAAAAAATATAACGTATGTTTTGAGTTGTTTTTGTATTTCTTCTAAATTGATAATGTCCGTGATTATTTAAAGCTGGATATTTCTAAAAAAATATTTAGGTTTCGGTAACATTTTTTATTGAGCAAAATCTGTAAGATGTGAATAAAGAATTTTTATTTGTTAAAATAAATTTTTAGTTCAGATATCTTTCCATGATTCTTGATTGTGAAAATGTTTCAAACGAATTACGACCGGAAAGTTCAAATTCAGACCAAATCATTAAATAAGTTTATTTGTTAAATTTCGTCGTGCAATGTGTCATATCAAGTAATATTGATCAAGTGAAATAGAATATCTGCTTAAAACTCTCGGTCTTTTCCCAGTTCGATTTGACGATTAAAATTGCTTATCAATTTGAATTTGGAAAAGAACGGGGTTATTGCCTTCATTCTGTTGCATAAAACAGAATTAATCAGTGTGCATAGTAAGAATAATCAGGCGCCGGACGTCAGTATACATACAAGAAAAATCAGCCGTTGTATACAAACGAATCTTATATTATTATTATTATAAAACAGTAGTTTTTTTAAAGATTTAGCATCATGGCGCTAATATGTTTTCCAGAAAAAAAAAATTCTAGCCGAGAAGTCTAGTAAATTCCTTTTTATTGCCTATTCGTTTGTGACTTTCTCGTGTTTCAAAATGAGCTAAAATCTATATCTTAAATGTTAAATTTCTTAACAGTCTTTTTAAAAAACATATTTAGTCTACGTGTACAAAGAAAATTTAAATTCAAACGATTTGGCGATTTAATCCATAAAAATGTTTTAGTTTCTTTAGAGCAGTTATTTTTGAAAATGTAGGAGTAGCATCGATTGCTCATGGGATGCCATATTTGAAATGAATGAAGAAAGAGTGAAAGAGAAATCGGCCTTTGTCCTTCTCTTATCGGCTGACCTTTTGAGATCTCGACGTCTCAAGACTAAATCTTCGTCTGGTTAGAAGATCAACAGATTTTGTAACTTTCCTCAAATACTGCGACTTATGTTGGCCAATTTCCAAGAGGCACCATCTTGACCTTGTCCCAACCAAATTCCACTGTCATTAAACTGAACGCCTTTGCTTCGAGTGCCATGGCCCTGAGAAGTTGGCCAACAATGTTAGATGTAACGAGACATTAAAACATCTAAAACTGTAGACGTCAATGGAGTGTTCTTGTTTGTTGTATCATAAAAATCAGATTGAATTGATAATTATAAGTTTTGTCGTTGCTTTTAAAAATGATTCTGTTCTTATTT
Source organism: Acanthosepion lycidas (assembly GCA_963932145.1). NCBI lineage: Eukaryota > Metazoa > Mollusca > Cephalopoda > Sepiida > Sepiidae > Acanthosepion > Acanthosepion lycidas. The sequence continues at coordinate 1,289,977 of OZ010580.1, forward strand.
AACGCAGTTCTTCTTCGTAAACAAATCGAAACAAAAACAAAACCCCCAAATCAATCAATCAAAAGATCAAATAAAAAAAAACGAAGTCCCCAACAGAAGAGAGATATTTATAAAGCTGTAAAATAAGAAAGTACTTTATTTTTAGTGAAAAGTGATGTGGAAACGGGACTACACGAAATCTGATGAGACAAAATCAAACGGTCACTTTTCTTTACCGGAAGTAATTCTCTAGATTCCGTTTGACCCTAAGCCATTTTAGTTTTTAGTTTTCACTGACATCGGCAATTTGCTTGGGCCAGATTTAAACGACCCGGATGAAGAATCGTCTGCTACTTTACTTAATTAACCACTCTACTACAGTTTTTTGTTTCTACTGGTTATTTCTCCGTGGCTCGACCTTACACCGTCTGAAAAAAAATCCCAGACATAAAGCCAAGGCAAATGATTAACTACAAAAATACAACACAGTCGTTTTTTAACATCTGCTCACTCGACATTAATGGAGAACTGAGAGATCTTAAACACTGACACCGAATAGACTTTATGAAATTAGAGTTAGTAAACTGCGTCTGGAGATTATATGCAAAAGAGGTATTGTCAAATATTTTATGTAAAATTCATAGATATGTGTTATCTAATTAAATAATTTGTACTATTATGTATAGCGAGTAAGCATGAAAACAATTAGGTCCCAATTTTCAATTTCAGATTGATATTTAGTATTTTTTCAGTAATTATAGCAATTTGCAGTGTCAAGAGATTATTTGCAAGAACTAGAATTTAGTATTATGGCTCGTAAAAAAGAACTAACAATGAATGAAAAGAACTATATAATCAAAGAAATTAGCAAAGGAGTCTTCGCTTCAAATTTCTAAGGATTTGAAAAGGAATTATCGAACAATCAAGAAAATATGTCAAATGGGAATTCAACTAAGGAAAAAAAAGTCTCAGGCTGAATTCAGGAATTTAACAAAGCGAGATCTATCTCACATATCCGAAGAGAATTAATAAGAAACTCAAATGCGTCAAGTGCGTTCATATTTGAGGCCGCTGGAGCTCCTATGGTGTCAAGGGAAACAAGGTGTAAAGCATTAAGGAAGTTTGCTGATGTAAAAAACCAAATAAAGAAACCCATTTTAACAAAAAAAACATAAGGAAAGAAGATTGCAGTGGGCAAAAAATACATGAAAAGTGATTTCAGTAAAGTGCTTTTTACAGACGAATCAAGGATCAGCCTCGATGGGCCCGATGGATGGACTCGAGGATGGGTTTGCAAGCAATATGACTCAAGAACATGTTTTAAACGCAAAGAAGGCGGCGGTGGGATCATGATATGGGCTGGGATTATTGGTAATGAGCTCGTGGGTCCATTTAAACTGAAAGACGGGGTTACTGTGAATTTATAGAGCAATATTTCTTTGAATGGCTTGATAACCAGTCTTTAGCCAAGCGTAGATCTATGATCTTTATGCAAGACAACGCACCAAGTCATGCATCAAAGTTTACTAAATCCTGGTTGAAAGAAAAGGGATTTGTTGAAGATTCTCTTATGGACTGACCTTCAAATAACTGTGACTTGAGAACCTGTGGAGCATCCTCAAGAGAGATATTTATTCTAATGGAAGGCAATTCACCAGCAAGTGTGACCTCTGGGAGGCAGTTAAAGTTGCTGCAAACAACTTACCAGCCGCTAAAATTGCAAATCTAACATCAGATGTTGACAATAGGCAGCTAAGAGAAAGGAGCATTTATGCAATAAATTTTAGGAGGTTCTTATTATTTTTTGTTAATATATCTTTCATTTTTAAAATAAAATGTTTTTTTCCTTTAAGAAATTGACGATCTTTTCATATTATTTTTTTACATTAGTTTTACAAGGTATAATAATGTAAAAGTATCAAAATAAATAGTTGTAAATAAACAACTGACAGTCAAATTAGTCTGTTTTGTTAACTTAGTACAATTTTTTCCAACCAAAAACAATAGTTTTCTCTATCACCATATATCTAAGTTAATAATATTGAGTAGAATCTAAACAACATCATAATAGGACTTTTAACATTAAAGACGCAACTCTTTATACCAATTCATAAGTTGCATATAATCTCTAGACGCTGTTTATATTATTTCCCATTAGCCCAATTGTTAGTCGGAACAAGATGTATTTACGCTTCGACGTCATGCATTGAGCGTCTCTTTCTGCATACGGCATTTGACCTTTAATTTCGGGCATCATTAGTTATTGCAAATCTTCCATTTTTGGAGCAATAGGTAACTCTGAAGTTTGGCACAAGAACTTTCTAGATGTTCTGAGATCCCTTTCAAGCGTTTGCAGTACAAGCGTACCCATCAATGTAAAAGGACGTGGGTTTGTTATATTTCAAGCCGTATTTGGGACACCGTTTGAAAGATGGATTTTCAATGAAAAATTATAAGTCCGGAGATTTTGTGAAAAAAATATTTAGAAGAAACTTAATATTATATAAGTAATATTCATTTTAATAAAAATTAATTTAAATCTAAATAAAAGCTAAAAACTAAAGATTAGTACCGTTTTGAGTGCGGTCAGCACTCTTTCGTAATGCATGAACCTAACTCTTATCCCCCAGCTATGGGTTAGACTGGATAGGGTAGGGTAGACTGAACTCTCGAATTTTGGGTGGCAACCAGTCTAAGAGAAGGAAAACTCTGAATTCCGAACCGATGAAAAGGCGACAGGAAAACGCTACTATATTATTTACAAGAATGTATAGCAATTGAAAGATAATAAAGAAAAGAAATCATGATCGCCTAAACACTGAAAGGGCATGACATTAAAAAAAAAAGAAGAAAACACGTTCGCAGAAACAAAAGTTGAAAACGGTAGTAAATAAAATGCCTTTTTTATTTTCGAAATAAAAAGAGATAACGATGCATTTGTTTTGAAAAAAATATAATTTCATGGAATATTGTTGATTGCAGACAGAATATGTTAAGAAAAGAATTTATTAGTTATCACGATAAATTGGATATTTGTTAGCCAAAGTCAACATTAGAAAAAAAAAAAAAATGCAACAAACTAATAATGACTTGAAATTTAACTGTTAATATCTCTTTACAGTCGGTACTTTAAACAAAAATAGTAAAGGCGAATAAAACGTTTTGATGAAATATTGGTTGCATCAAAATGTGTTAGATGATGATAGAGACACAAATAATAAATGTGGTTGTAGCAAAGAAAAACTGGACGACGCCATTTTTTTATATTGGATGAAAAATACAAACAAATAGTAAATATGAATTAAATATTTTCATCCAATGTTGGTCTGATTAGAAGGCTGTCAAGATATCAGATTTTTACCCGTGTCAAATAACGGATGGTAAAAGTATTTGCTAATTGACAAAGTTAAGCCATGACTTTCAAGGTTTGATAAATATGTATAAACTGTTCATAAATTTGCCTCATCAACCAATCAATGAAAGTGAAAAGCAATTTCTTTAATGATTTTCCTTATATTTTATGGAATCATTTGAACAAAAGACATTTAAGATTTTTATTTTAGTACTTTGAATATTTCCGGAACATTCATAAAATTCAGGATGTGGAATTAATAAATCTACCGGCTTGTGGATCAGTCATAACAAATTGAATATAGGAGATTAAGAAATTGAACGTAGAATAGGCTGCATTATGGGTAGTTTCGCATAAAAAAAATAACCTAAAACTTCGTGTATTTATTTATTCTGAAATAATCTCGTTAGATCAAGACATTTATATGGATATCATGTGCAGCGTCAAAATTGTTCAGAACTTGTATACAACTTCTTTTTTTTCAGATCAATAATTTTAGGCTTCGAGCGGGTGAAGCGTGTAGATCTAAGAGGAGAATCATCCTTGTTTGAACCTCGATTACAAACAAAGAACTGTACCAAATAACAGACACCATATCACTTTAGGACTTCCAACAAAAAACAACTAAAATGGATAGCACATGAAACACAATGACATAGTCATCAAGATATTGACGTTCCACATGACTTTGATATTGGAAAAAAAGAGCAACTAAATTTGAAAAGCTTATCTTTTTACTGAAAAATTTTTTTACTCCAAAGATTTTATAAATTTCAACCGATAGTAGCACTGGCTGCTCGGTCAATGAATAGCGAGTTTTTCCTTATAAGGAAACGGATGCTATTATCATTATCATGTTCCTTGAATTGAGATACTCTTCCTTTATTCGTCGATTTTGCTTTATTGAGACAACGATGAGAATAAATCATAATACTGAATAAAAAGAAATTGTACTTTTGTCGTTTATACTATTGTGTTTTTTATATGATTGACTTGACACATTTAGGGGCTGATTTTATACAACAATGAGTTTCACAGCACAGAGACATTTATTTATGTTTAAATGATATTTGTTTAAAGTATAAAAAAAATTCTATTTAACGGCTATATTCATCATGTTTAGTCTCTTTCGATATCTGCTAATCGATCCTCATCATGTCCAATCTCTTTCGATGTCTGCTAATCGATAAAGTGTGTAGATATTTGATATACATCGATTACAATTTCGAACTCGCAAATCGTTGGAAGTATATTGCAGTATCGTCATTACGTTATCTGATATTTGATCTTAATGAAATTTTCCACCTAAGAGATTCCTTTGACAATATCATAATTGTTGCCGTATTTGAGCCTGTATTGTAAATACGTGTATTCTATCGATCGAACAGGTCAACTGCTTTGCTTTAAGTTGCATCGACGTTTTTCATTTCGATATTGTAACTTCATGAAAAACAGGTATTGCGAACTTTTATTGAAATGTTTCAATGTGTTATATTTGCGTTCTTCAAATTAGTACCGAGATTGCATTATGCTACCTTCGCTGTTTTTTATTATCATTGACACAATTATTTTTTATTTTTGTCTCAAGGTTAAATGGAGGAATAACGAATAAATTTCTCTTGATTTCTTTCTCTCTATTTTCTCTTTCTCTCACTATATATATATATATATATATATATATATATCGCTCTTCAGTTATGAATTGAGCGATATATAGTGCAGTCGACAAAATCGAAAACAAGCAACACATTTGCGCGAAATGAATAATATAAAATGAAGGCAATTTACCCATCGCACACTGTATATATATATATATATATATATATATATATATATATATATATATATAGAGAGAGAGAGAGAGAGAGAGAGAGATTAAGTGGGGAGAGAAAGAGTATCGAAATATAATTCAATATTCTATGGTGACAGTCAGTTTCACGCTACATGTGCTCATCAGATCGTAAAAATAAAAACGCTTGAATCGTGAAATTGACTGTGACCATACAGTGTTGATTTCTATGTCCATTTTCTGTCTCTCCCAATCTATCTATCTATCTATCTATCTATCTATCTATCTATCTATCTATCTATCTATCTGTTTACTTTCGAACGAACGACGCTGGGAATTTCAAATTTAAACATGTTATTTTTCTCCTTTTAATTGGGCATAAACTCTATCTGATTTTATTTAGATTCTTATTGTTTTTATTTCCATCTCTTTTGTTCCTAAATTTCCCGCAATGTGATAATCGAAGATTTGCCAGGAATGGTGAAATGCTGTAAGAATCCTGACGCAAATTTACTATGGATGATCTAGTAATTAAATTCTAATGTACGTTCTAAACATTAACATTTTCTTAGTTAATTGTTCTCTCTTTTAATTAGTGTAGACTTTTTTTAAATCAAAATTGAAGCCAGTCTAGTTAGTGTGAGAATCTAATGTATAGTTTTGTAAAAAATTCCTATTGTGTTTATATAATCTTTTATTCAAATTCCTTGAGGTTTCTCCGGTGTATTATTTATGGCAATGATTGTGGTAATAGAGTAAATACTTACTTCAAGTTTTAGCTTATTATTTTGTTTTGTATGTATTAAGTTTTTTTCTTGTTTTAGACGGATTTGTGACGCATTTAATATTGAGAATAGATAAATTCTATTCAATTGTAGTTGTGATAGAGTTGGTGGGTAGAACAATATATTTTATTTGATTCGTTGGACCGTTTTTCTATTTTTAAATATTTTATGACCCTTTTGTTTCACATTGAATATAAAATAATTACGGCATTGGAGGATCTTGAAAATATTTTCAATATATTTCTCCTTTTCATGTAAATGTTGAGGGCTGCAAATTCTGAGTGCTCTTAAGTAGAATCCGATGATTATTCCGAATTTTATTCTGTTGTTATGATGAGAATAGGAATTTATGAAATCATTTTCATTAGTTGATTTTCGGTGTATGCTTTAAGCAGCTGTTAATGTGGTGCAGCATGCTATCTAGGAAAGGTAAATTATTATTTTTTTTTTCATTTCATGCATAAATTCTATTCTATGTTCAACTTTCTTTATTTCACAAGATCCGATAAATGCACAAGGATATATTAAAGCATCAAAAATATATCGGAATATGTTTATTCTTTAGGTAAAATATTTTGGAAAGGACCAGATTCGAGAAATTCTAAGAAAATATATATTTTCACTCCACTTAGGGACGATCCTATTGGCGATCAAAATTTTTGTTTATAAAAATTATCGTTAAATATGAAATTGCATTGGTTGGTGATGAGACGGCAGAATTTATATTATTTTCGCTATAGGTAAGGAGAGTTTTATTTTTGGTTGTGTTAGATTTAAGCATTTATCAACCAGGATAGTGATGTAAAGAGATTTTATATCTAGACTGGCTATGAATTTGTCAGCCATATTTGTTTCATTTAGTTTTTTCAGTTAGGTTGATCGAATAGTTTTTACATATGAGGGCTGATTGTGCCAGGGAGGGAGGTTAAATTTATTGTTTGTTGGGAGCTCTGTCAATACCTGAAATAATGTGGCGCATTTGGATGCCTGCTTTCTGGATTTTAGGGAGACCGTAAAGTTTGGGTATTCTACGTTGATATTTTATTAGTCTATACAATCATTTGTTTTCACTTTTAATTAGTTTCCTAATAAATAAATTCATTTTATCATTGTATGTGTTCTTATTCATAATAACAATGCCACCGCCCCCACTTGAACAAGGATAAAAAATATTTTAAATTTTTAGGTTCTCTCTTTCGTCCGTGCGCATGCGTAGTTCCGTCAACGTAAACATTACTTTAACCAGACGAAGTTCTAAAGGATAAAACACATTACACGAAAACTTTTCTCACTTTGTTATACTTATTTCCCCAAATATATAAGCACGTGTGTGTGTGTGCGTGTGCGTGTGTGCGTGTGTGTGTGTGTGTGCTTGTGTATTTAACAGATTATGCCTTCATCAAGACAAAATGAGATTAAGACGAGCTTTTTTTTTTGAGAAAAGTATTCTATTATTCTAGAATTATTCTATTATTCTTGAATTATTCTATTATTCTAGAATTAAAAACATCGTTCCATAGAAATTTTAATGCAGCAGAAGATAAAGCTAAAATGTTAATAATAACTTAACTTGTTTAATTAACGAAAAAACGTAATATAAAGGGACAAAATTTAAAAGCCATTTTTGTAGCAAATTGAATAAAAATAAGGGTTCTTTTAAAATCAATATACGATTTTTTTTTCGGAACATTTGTATACACATTATTATTATTATTTTTACATTTTATATTTTTTTAAATTTAGAATTATTGTGAATATTATTTTTGTTGTTATTCATATTCCCTTTATTCTTTATTCCATATTATTATTATTATTATTATTATTATTATTATTATTATTATTATTATTATTATTATTTTCCACTGAACAATTATAAACACACGCACACAAATATATTTTACATAGATAAAGCCCTTCGTAAGGTGTGGCTCTGTACACGTGAGAACAATTTTTTGTTTGTATTACTTTAAGGCATAAACTTCAAGGAATCCCCCAATTAGTTTCGTGGAATCTTTTCCAACCAATCCGAGGGCTCCAACTAAAACAGGGTTTGTTGATATTCCCATGTGCCACATTTTTGATATTTTCTTCAGCCCATGTGCTGTTCCAATCAATGCTGCCACGTGCGCACTTCCAATGATATTAGTTACCCATAAAGCGTCATGTGAAATAGAAAGATTCTTTTGAATAGTCTCGACAAGCGCCAACCGCAAAAGGGACATTTTGAGCCACTTTTTGGTAGGTTTATCTGATTGGTCATGCCAAGTTTTTGTACCTCTGTACTTTCTCTTGTTTCGCCACCCAAGGTACTGCACTCTGCCAGGATCCATTCATAGCTGCTCCCGTTCACACATGTGATATCAGGGCGATTGCTTTCCATGCACTTGTCAGTCAAGTTCTTCTTTTGTTCATCTTCTTATTTCTTTTTCTTATGTTTTCTGTTACGTGAGACCAAATAGAAGAAAGTATATGCATCATCCTGTTTGTACAAGTCCTTATGCTAAGTGAAATTTAATGGGTACAGTGTTTATATTTTCTTTACGTTGACAATACTCTTTTGAGTAGATGAGCAGTTCCACAGAGTGCACTTTTTTAATCGCGTGTAAACAGTGGCTGTCAGAGTTCTTCTTCTTCTTCTTTTGCAACGTAAATTGTGTATTCTGATTCTATTCTAGGAATACATGGCGTTACATTTGGAACCGACTTGGCTGCAGGAGTTTCTGGAAAGTTGTCAGCTAATCGCCTTCGATTTATAAAACAGCATTAAGATCGGGGAATTCGTGGCGAGCCACGATTGCTCACATCCTTAATGGACACGGCACAAAGGAGAAGAGTTAAGATCTAGGCCGGATGCGCTAGGAACAGAATCAATAACCGCATTTTATTTTTAATTACGATTTCTGTGAATTTTAATTCGAGAGCAAAAATTAAAATCAGGAGACAATGAATTACGAAACTCACTCACAACGGACATTGCAGACAAAATGGTCATTGACAGCCGCGCCATGCCGGACATTGCAGACAAAATGGTCATTGACAGCCGCGCCATGCTGGACATTGGAGAAAAAATGGTCATTGTTAGCCGCACCATGCCGGAGATTGCAGACAAAATGGTCATTGACAGCCGCGACATGCCGGACATTGCAGACAAAATGGTCATTGATAGTCGCGCCATGCCGGACATTGCAGACAAAATGGTCATTGATAGCCGTGCCATGCCGGACATTGCAGACAAAATGGTCATTGACAGTCGCGCCATGCCAGACATTGCAGAAAAAATGGTCATTGATAGCCGCGCCATGTCTGACATTACAGACAAAATTGTCATTGACAGCCGAGCCATGCTGGACATTGCAGAAAAAAATTGTCATTGATAGCCGTGCCATGCCGGACATTGCAGACAAAATGGTCATTGACAGCCGCGCCATGCCGGACATTGCAGACAAAATGGTTATTGACAGACGCACCACGCCTTTTCGAAGTAACGAATCTTTTGTGATTACCTAACGCTGTAACATGAACAATACAATTGAAATACAAACGTCTAATTAC
>OZ010580.1:1299633-1407133 GCA_963932145.1 Acanthosepion lycidas
GTCTCACCATCAAACAAGGGTTACGTTTATCTCGGAAGATAAACGGTTGCCAACTAAGTATAAGAAATCATTATTTTTAGGCTTCAATATTTTCTTTCTTACAGAAAAGCCAAAATATTTTAATAGTAATTTTTTATCTCCAGTTCATTAAAATTTCTGTTGGGCTTTATCTTTCAAATTCTGTTATTGAATTAAGTTAATGAATAAATTTTAATTAAATAGTGTATTACATGCACTAAACATGAAAAAGAATGAAACTAATATATGGAGAAAAATACCATTAGTTTTATCAGTGAAATTGAAATGTCTTATGCTAAGACGTACTAAAAAGAGATAGCAGAATAGAGTAAAAGTATTAAACAGAAAAGAACATTGGAAAATTAGATGTTTGAAGGAATCAGCGCACATGACATGCTATGAAGACGTCCTCAGTAGGTTTTGCATAGAAATAAATACCATATGTGAGCTGTTAATAAAGGAAGAGAAATGACGACAGAGAGAGTCAAGCTTCACAGCAAGGCTTTAACAGTAAGAAAGAGAAGCTATGATGGAGGCTTAGAATAACAGAAGAAGAAGCAGTAACAGCAGACATGTAATAAAACATTAGGTTTAAGGCGTCAAATTTTGCATTCAGAATTGTCCCATGAGACAATAGTCAAGTGAATTAAAACTTTGCTTCTTGGATTAATGAGTTTTATTGTAGTACAGACATTAGAAATACTGCTAACAATAACTGAACACTGGAAGATTCCACGTGTGTATTATCGAGATATCTGCCTGGTAGGGATGACCACACACGCTGTTAAGTGGGAAAGATTAGTTTCATTAGGATTGGTTGCGATCAGTGGCGGACTGGGTAAAATTGCAAAGGGGCTCAGTTAAAAGGAAGAGCTTATCCCAAAACATAGTGAAAGGAATCAAATAAAAGTGAAGGTTTTAACAGGTAAAATATCTATTCAATATCATTTCATTTATCAGGTCATCCCATAAGCTCTGTCCGAGTTTTTGTTAGAATGAACGAAATTTAAAGAGAATGTCTAATGGAGCTGAACATTATTTTTATGTTTAGATGCATTTAAACTGATCAAATTTTATTTCAGAGAACAATAAAATTAAAGTTTTTTTGATTAAAACCCTGCTAACATGGAAGTACCCAAGAATCATTTGAGGCACATAATGCTTTATGAGTTCAAGAAAGGAAACCCAGCAGCCAAAGTGGCTAGAAACATTCACTCAGTTTATGGAAAGGAATGTGTGAATGAAAGAACTTGCAGAAGATGGTTTGCAAAATTCAGAGGTGGGGATTTCACACTTGAAGATGAAGATCAAACCGGAGTTGAGTTTGATGAAAAGCTTCTTGAAGCAGCTCTTGAAGAAAATCCTGCTTTATCAGTTGAGGAATTGGCAGTGGTTCTCAGCTCAAACCATATAACTGTTCATCGTCATCTTCAACAACTTAGGAAAAATTCCTAAACTTGGAAAACAGGTGCCTCATGAATTGTCTGAAAACAACCTCAAATCCCGAATTGACATCTGCTCTTCTCTCCATTCTCGCCAACTTGTTTCACCTTTTTTGGATAGACTTATGACTGGCGACGAAAAATGGATCTTTTATCGAAATGTTAAGCGTCGTAGACAGTGGCTTGGTAAAGGGGAAGGACCCCAGCCACAGCCGAGAAGGTAACTTCATGGGCAAAAGGTTCTTTTTTCAATCTGGTGGGCCCCCAAGGAATAATCCACTTTGAATTCTTACCACCTAATACAACAATTAATGCTCAAATATACTGTCAGCTATTAGAGCATTTGAACCAAGCTTTGAGGAAAAAAGACCTGCTCTTAGTGAATCGAAAAGAGGTGATGTTTCATCAGGACAATGCGCGACCCCACACAGCAAGAATCACGTCACAAAAGATCGAAGAACTTGGTTCGGAGAAAATTCCTCATCCACCTTAATCTCCCGATCTTGCTCCTTCAGACTACCATTTCTTTCGTAGCTTACAGAATCATTTGGAAGAAACAGCTTTTGTAACACAGGAAGAGGTTAAAACTGACATTTGTGAGCTTTTCGAATCAAAGCCAAAAGAATTTTACAGTAATGGAATTAGTAAGCTTGTTAATAGATGGAAGGAAGTCATAGATAATCAGGGAAAATACATTGTTGATTGAATCTGTAATTAAATGTAACATTTGGTCACTTGTTTTCTTTATTCAAAATTCGGACAGAACTTATAGGATGACCTAATATTTAAGTTAAACAAATATATTTTATATGTTAACCAAAACAAAAGTGACAAATAAATTTAAAAATGGAGACAAAAAAGAAGCTTCATCAAACAAGGAACTGAGGATATTTTTTTATCTCCCAAAAGAAATTCTAGCATCAACTCAATATTTTTTTGTTTTAATTTTTACTTATTTTAGTTATTTCTAAAGTGAAATATTTTCGGACCCACCGGAAAATTTCCAGTCCGATACTGGTTGCAATAACACCGACACTGGCTCAAATCACATCCACATTAGTAAGTGCAGCGTTCTTTAGCTTTCAAGAGATATTGGAAAAAAGGACCTATCAGCCTATTCCTTTTAACACCACAAACCTATAAGTCACAATTCCAGTCGGAATTATGGCTATCTCAACTATTACAAATAAAGCACCGTGTTAATGATGTGGGGTGTAGGTTAGATCCGCTGGTTCACCTGAAGACGTCATTACTCAGTGACTATTACGCTGTGCTGCTTGGGTAACAATTTGCATTCATTCATGGACTACAGCAATGGTTTATTCCTGTAGCTTGATATCCTGTGTCATCGGGCCAAATTCACGAACATTCGCTTAATGAACTAGAGGGGGTCCTACGTGATAATAGGTGTATATCTAATGATTTTTGACACATTAGTGAATCTATCTATCTATCTATCTATCTATCTATCTATCTATCTGTTTGTATGAACAGTTTGGACAAAGAAGTTGACAATGGATTACTGGAAGTTTCATGTTTTAAGTTATCTTCTTTTTGTGTGGGCTTACTATATATAGGTTATTAAGGGATTATGGAAAGAGTGACAGCTTTTCTTATTTGTAAGATAAGAAAAACAGCATCATCTTATGACGACATCTTAAAACAAAACAGCCTTTAAGAACAAATCTAATCGCCTTTTTAGAACAGAAATATAAATTTCTCGCGAAAAAGATCAAATCTCCTTTTCAAATGAAGACATGCAAACAAATTCCTATTAAACTCTCTACAACCACATCACAACTCCAAAGAAGAAACAATACATCAGAAAATAAAAAATAGTGAAAGTTCATTAAAAATAAATATCAAACTTTCGAACAAAAAATTCAAATAAAAATTTAATAAAATCTGTCAACTCAATGTCAAGATAAAAAAAAAACCTGGGCCAAACCCAATCTTCAATTTCTCTTCTCTATCTTTAGAGTCGATGGAATTGTGTTTTGGGTAAAAAAGGTTCGAAATCAATGAATCTGCGAGAAATGTAAGCTGCAAGTTTCTTAGTGAATACGTCATAGATAAACAATTGGCATCATAAACACATGGGTATACTTCAATTTTCTTACCAGACAATCAACTAAAAAGCAATGGAACACTTCTGGACGTCCGATCAACAACTCATGAACAGTGATTTCTGCTAATCAATTCAAAATGAAACTTTAACTCGTTGTCTTTCTATTTGTGTTCCTGCCTCTGTTGTTTTGCTGCTCCCTCCCCCGCTTTTCTTTCCCTTGTAATTTTCATTCTTTTTCTCCTGTCCACGGATGAAAGAAAATTAGATTGGAGTTTTTGTTATCTCAAGCGGCTGTAAACTAATTGACTACATTACAGTCGCTCGTTAAGAGACGATTTTTGACGAAGATGTCTAAGCTAACAGCCATGGAAGCCGTCTTTGCCAACAATATTCTCTGGAAAGGCAATTCCCCAAGACGCAATTAGAGTTGAGTATTTCTTGGACAATGTCTTACGTGTGAAAATTTATCGATGAAGTTTGAAGTTGTAATTAGAAGAAGTGAAGTTAGGACATTTGTTTGTATTTTCCATAAAATTTGCCTGAAAAGATCTCAGCCGAATTCTACTCACTTATTTTCAACATTTCTTTTTCTTCAGAAGGGTCTGAAATCCTCTCAAGAAAATGAATTCTTCGATAAGAGAATTTCTTTACATTTCGCTCACTGGGATAGACTGTTCTGATATCCATTAAACATGGCACGTGGAGCTAGAAGAGTCTGCCCCAGTGAGCGAAATAAAGAGTTCAGTTCAACATTCCAACCACCTGAAGAAGGCCGGAGCGTACAACGGCGGAAACGTTGTGATAAATATGGTGACAAGGATGAGGAAAATAGTCCGAATAATGTAAAATATATACATAATACTTCATCTCAGAAATATAGACAGATACTAATTTTGTTGTATCTTTTATGATTTGTAGCATGTTTTCGGTGCAGTTGTAGCTTAGTTTATCGGTATTTTTGTTAAATATTTTGGACAGTTTGCATGATATTGGGACGGTATTATGCCAAACGTTCAAAAAAACCAGACTACAACTTAATTTCCAAGGAAACTTCTTCCAATTATTGACCCAGCAAAATCAAACAAATTCCATTCCTTGTCAAGCGCAAATTATCCAATAATTCATCATACGAAAAATAATTTCGATAAAGAAAAAGTGAATATAAATAGTATTAAACTAGAGAGTGTTTTTTTTCTTTTACATTTAAATCGAAAAGAACAAAATATCCAGCGAAATAGAAACATAAAGTTCAACCTAAGATTTAATAAAAACTTAAAACAATTATAAGTAAAGATATATTTATCAAAGTTGTCGACAGAGCACCGAATTAACGAAACTGAGTTTGCGAATTGATTCTTCAGCGATGGCAATCGTTAGGAAAATCTGGCACCCACAATTCCTGCCATTTGCTTCTGTTGCCTGATTTCAGGTCGATACCGCAAGAGACTAGGGTCCTTTAAATAAATTTTATATTTTTAAACAATTTTCCGACTTTTATTGTACTTACCATTGAATTCTTTTAATTCCAAATTATAACGAGATTTCATATTTTTTTTTAAGCAAATATTCGAAATATTGTATTGTTTCACTTTTACACGCCATTGAGCCATAAAAAGATCAGTCGGTTATGTGCCTGACGTGATAATTACACGCCATGGAGACATACAAAGATAAGTCGGTTATGTGCCTGGCGTGATACTTACACGCCATTGAGCCATACAAAAATAAGTCAGTTATGTGCCGGGCGTGATACTTACACGCCATTGAGCCATACAAAGATAAGTCAGTTATGTGCCCGGCGTGATACTTACACGCCATTGAGCCATACAAAGATAAGTCAGTTATGTGCCCGGCGTGATACTTACACGGCATTCAGACATACAAAGATAAGTCAGTTATGTGCCTGGCGTGATACTTACACGCCATTGAGACATACAATGATAAGTCGGTTATGTGCCAGGCGTGAGACTTACATGCCATTTAGCCATACAAAGATAAGACAGTTATGTGCCTGGCGTGATACTTACACGCCATTGAGACATAAAAAGATAAGTCGGTTTTGTGCCTGTCGTGATACGTACACGCCATTGAGCCATACAATGATAAGTCGGTATGTGCCAGGCGTGAGAAATTCACTTGCCATTTAGCCATACAAAGATAAGACAGTTATATGCCTTGCGTGATATTTACACGCCATTGAGACATACAAAGATAAGTCGGTTATGTGCCTGGCGTGAAACTGACACGCCATTGAGACATACAAATGTAAGTCAGTTATGTGCCAGGCGTGAGACTTACATGCCATTGAGCCATACAAAGATAAGTCAGTTATGTGCCTGGCGTGATACATACACGCCATTGAGCCATACAAAGATGTCAGTTAGTTGCCTGGCGTGATACTTACACGCCATTGAGACATACAAAGATAAGTCAGTTATGTGCCAGGCGTGATACTTACACGCCATTGAGCCATACAAAGATAAGACAGTTATGTGCCTGGCGTGATACTTACACGCCACTGAGCCATACAAAGATAAGACAGTTATGTGCCTGGCGTGATACTTACACGCCATTGAGACATACAAAGATAAGTCGGTTTTGTGCCTGGCGTGATACTTACACGCCACTGAGCCATACAAATATAAGATAGTTATGTGCCGGGCGTGATACTTAAACGCCATTGAGCCATACAAAGATAAGTCGGTTATGTGCCTGGCGTGATACTTACACGACATTGACATATACAAAGATAAGTCGGTTATGTGCCAGGCGTGAGACTTACATGCCATTGAGCCATACAAAGATAAGACAGTTATGTGCCTTGCGTGATACTTACACGCCATTGAGCCATACAAAGATAAGTCAGTTATGTGCCAGGCGCGATACTTACACGCCATTGAGCCATACAAAGATAAGTCAGTTATGTGCCCGGCGTGATACTTACACGGCATTCAGACATACAAAGATAAGTCGTTTATGTGCCTGGCGTGATACACTAAATTGTGACATACAAAGATAAGTCAGTTATGTGCCTGGCTTGATACTTACACGCAATTGAGCCATACAAAGATAAGACAGTTATGTCCCTGGCGTGATACTTACACGCCATTGAGACATACAAAGATAAGTCGGTTTTGTGCCGGGCGTGATACTTAAACGCCATTGAGCCATACAAAGATAAGTCGGTTATGTACCTGGCGTGATACTTACACGACATTGTGATATATAAAGATAAGTCGGTTATGTGCCAGGCGTGAGACTTACATGCCAATGACCCATACAAAGTTAAGACAGTTATGTGCCTGGCGTGATACTTACACGCCATTGAGCCATACAATGATAAGTCGGTTATGTGCCTGGCGTGACACTTACACGCCATTGAGCCATACAAAGATAAGTCGGTTATGTGCCTGGCGTGATACTTACACGACATTGACATATACAAAGATAAGTCGGTTATGTGCCTGGCGTGAAACTTACATGCCATTGAGCCATACAAAGATAAGACAGTTATGTGCCTTGCGTGATACTTACACGCCATTGAGACATACAATGATAAGTCGGTTATGTGCCAGGCGTGAGACTTACATGCCATTTAGCCATACAAAGATAAGACAGTTATGTGCCTGGCGTGATACTTACACGCCATTGAGACATAAAAAGATAAGTCAGTTTTGTGCCTGTCGTGATACGTACACGCCATTGAGCCATACAAATATAAGTCAGTTATGTGCCAGGCGTGAGACTTACATGCCATTGAGCCATACAAAGATAAGTCAGTTATGTGCCTGGCGTGATACATACACGCCATTGAGCCATACAAAGATGTCAGTTAGTTGCCTGGCGTGATACTTACACGCCATTGAGACATACAAAGATAAGTCAGTTATGTGCCAGGCGTGATACTTACACGCCATTGAGCCATACAAAGATAAGACAGGTATGTGCCTGGCGTGATACTTACACGCCATTGAGACATACAAAGATAAGTCGGTTTTGTGCCTGTCGTGATTCTTACACGCCATTGAGCCATACAAATATAAGATAGTTATGTGCCGGGCGTGATACTTAAACGCCATTGAGCCATACAAAGATAAGTCGGTTATGTGCCTGGCGTGATACTTACACGACATTGACATAAACAAAGATAAGTCGGTTATGTGCCAGGCGTGAGACTTACATGCCATTGAGCCATACAAAGATAAGACAGTTATGTGCCTTGCGTGATACTTACACGCCACTGAGACATACAAAGATAAGTCAGTTATGTGCCCGGCGTGATACTTACACGGCATTCAGACATACAAAGATAAGTCGGTTATGTGCCTGGCGTGATACACTAAATTGTGACATACAAAGATAAGTCAGTTATGTGCCAGGCGTGATATTTACACGCCATTGAACCATACAAAGATAAGACAGTTATGTGCCGGGCGTGATACTTACACGCCATTGAGCCATACAAAGATAAGTCGGTTATGTGCCGGGCGTGATACTTACACGCCATTGAGCCATACAAAGATAAGACAGTTATGTGCCTGGCCTGATACTTACACGCCATTGAGCCATACAAAGATAAGACAGTTATGTCCCTGGCGTGATACTTACACGCCATTGAGACATACAAAGATAAGTCGGTTATGTGCCTGGCGTGATACTTACACGACATTGAGATATATAAAGATAAGTCGGTTATGTGCCAGGCGTGAGACTTACATGCCAATGACCCATACAAAGTTAAGACAGTTATGTGCCTGGCGTGATACTTACACGCCATTGAGCCATACAATGATAAGTCGGTTATGTGCCTGGCGTGACACTTACACGCCATTGAGCCATACAAAGATAAGACAGTTATGTGCCGGGCGTGATACTTAAACGCCATTGAGCCATACAAAGATAAGTCGGTTATGTGCCTGGCGTGATACTTACACGACATTGACATATACAAAGATAAGTCGGTTATGTGCCTGGCGTGAAACTTACATGCCATTGAGCCATACAAAGATAAGACAGTTATGTGCCTTGCGTGATACTTACACGCCATTGAGACATACAAAGATAAGTCGGTTATGTGCCTGGCGTGAAACTTACACGCCATTGAGAGATACAAATATAAGTCAGTTATGTGCCAGGCGTGAGACTTACATGCCATTCAGCCATACAAAGATAAGTCAGTTATGTGCCTGGCGTGATACTTACACGCCATTGAGACATACAAAGATAAGTCGGTTATGTGCCTGGCGTGAAACTTACACGCCATTGAGACATACAAATATAAGTCAGTTATGTGCCAGGCGTGAGACTTACATGCCATTGAGCCATACAAAGATAAGACAGTTATGTGCCGGGCGTGATACTTACACGCCATTGAGACATACAAAGATAAGTCGGTTATGTGCCTGTCGTGATACTTACACGCCATTGAGACATACAAAGATAAGTCAGTTATGTGCCGGGCGTGATACTTACACGCCATTGAGACATACAAAGATAAGACAGATATGTGCCGGGCGTGATATTGACACGCCATTGAGACATACAAAGATAAGTCAGTTCTGTGCCAGGCGTAATACTTACACCCCATTGAGCCATACAAAGTTAAGACAGTTATGTGCCTGGCGTGATACTTACACGCAATTGAGCCATACAAAGATAAGACAGTTATGTGCCGGGCGTGATACTTACACACCATTGAGCCATGCAAAGTTATGTGCCAGGCGTGATACTTACAAGTCATTGTGCCATACAAAGATAAGACAGTTATGTGCTGGGCGTGATACTTACATGCCATTGAGCCATACAAAGATAAGACAGTTATGTGCTTGGCGTGATACTTACATGCCATTGAGCCATACAAAGATAAGACAGTTATGTGCTGGGCGTGATACTTACACGCCATTGAGACATACAAAGATAAGTCAGTTATGTGCCTGGCGTGATACTTGCACGCCATTGTGCCATACAAAGATAAGACAGTTATGTGCCGGGCGTGATACTTACACGCCATTGAGCCATACAAAGATAAGTCGGTTATGTGCCTGGCGTGATACTTACACGTCATTGAGACATACAAAAATAAGTCATTTATGTGCCTGGCGTGATATAATTACACGCCATTGAGCCATACAAAGATAAGACAGTTATGTGCCTGGCGTGAATCTTACACGCCATTGAGCAATACAAAGATAAGTCAGTTATATGCCTGGCGTGATACTTAAACGGCATTCAGACATACAAATATAAGTCAGTTGTGTGCCTGGCGGGATACTTACACGTCATTGAGCCATACAAATATAAGTCGGTTATGTGCTTGGCGTCATACTTACACGACATTGAGCTATACAAAGATAAGACAGTTATGTGCCTGGCGTGATACTTACACGTCATTCAGACATACAATGATAATCGGTTATGTCCCTGGCGTGATACTTACACGCCATTGAGACATACAAAGATAAGTCAGTTGTGTGCCTGGCGTGATACTTACACGCCATTGAGCCATACAAATAGAAGTCGGTTATGTGCTTGGCGTGATACTTACACGCCATTGAGCCATACAAAGATAAGACAGTTATGTGCCGGGCGTGATACTTACAAACCATTGCGCCATGCAATGTTATGTGCCAGGCGTGATACTTACAAGTCATTGAGCCATACAAAGATAAGACAGTTATGTGCTGGGCGTGATACTTACATGCCATTGAGCCATACAAAGATAAGACAGTTATGTGCTGGGCGTGATACTTACACGCCATTGAGACATACAAAGATAAGTCAGTTATGTGCCAGGCGTGATACTTACACGCCATTGAGACATACAAAGATAAGACAGTTATGTGTTGGGCGTGATACTTACACGCCATTGAGCCATACAAAGATAAGTCGGTTATGTGCCTGTTGTGATACTTACACGCCATTGAGACATACAAAGATAAGTCAGTTATGTGCCAGGTGTGATACTTACATGCCATTAAGCCATACAAATAGAAGTCGGTTATGTGCTTGGCGTGATACTTACACGCCATTGAGCCATACAAAGATAAGACAGTTATGTGCCGGGCGTGATACTTCGACGCCATTGAGCCATACAAAGATAAGTCAGTTGTGTGCCTGGCGTGATACTTACACGCCATTGAGCCATACAAATAGAAGTCGGTTATGTGCTTGGCGTGATACTTACACGCCATTGAGCCATACAAATAGAAGTCGGTTATGTGCTTGGCGTGATACTTACACGCCATTGAGCCATACAAAGATAAGACAGTTATGTGCCGGGCGTGATACTTACACACCATTGAGCCATGCAAAGTTATGTGCCAGGCGTGATACTTACAAGTCATTGAACCATACAAAGATAAGACAGTTATGTGCTGGGCGTGATACTTACACGCAATTGAGCCATACAAATAGAAGTCAGTTATGTGCCAGGCGTGATACTTGCACGCCATTGAGCCATACAAAGATAAGACAGTTATGTGCCGGGCATGATACTTACACGCCATTGAGCCATACAAAGATAAGTCAGTTATATGCCTGGCGTGGTACTTACACGGCATTCAGACATACAAATATAAGTCAGTTGTGTGCCTGGCGTGATACTTACACGCCATTGAGCCATACAAATAGAAGTCGGTTATGTGCTTGGCGTGATACTTACACGCCATTGAGCCATACAAAGATAAGACAGTTATGTGCCGGGCGTGATACTTACACACCATTGAGCCATGCAAAGTTATGTGCCAGGCGTGATACTTACAAGTCATTGAACCATACAAAGATAAGACAGTTATGTGCTGGGCGTGATACTTACACGCCATTGAGCCATACAAATAGAAGTCAGTTATGTGCCAGGCGTGATACTTACACGCCATTGAGACATACAAAGATAAGACATTTATGTGCCGGGCGTGATACTTTCACGCCATTGGGCCATACAAAGATAAGTCAGTTATATGCCTGGCGTGATACTTGCACGCCATTGAGCCATACAAAGATAAGACAGTTATGTGCCGGGCATGATACTTACACGCCATTGAGCCATACAAAGATAAGTCAGTTATATGCCTGGCGTGATACTTACACGGCATTCAGACATACAAATATAAGTCAGTTGTGTGCCTGGCGTGATACTTAAACGTCATTGATCCATACAAATATAAGTCGGTTATGTGCTTGGCGTGATACTTACACGCCATTGAGCCATACAAAGATAAGACAGTTATGTGCCGGGCGTGATACTTACACGCATTTGAGACATACAAAGATGTCGGTTATGTGCCTGGCGTGATACTTACACGCCATTGAGACATACAAAGATAAGTCGGTTATGTGCCTGGCGTAATACTTACACGCCACTGAGACACACAAAGATAAGTCGGTTATGTGCCTGGCGTAATACTTACACGCCATTGAGCCATACAAAGATGAGTCAGTTATGTGCCTGGCGTAATACTTACGCGCCATTGAACCATAAAATGATAAGACAGTTATGTGCCGGGCGTGATACTTACACGCCATTGAGCCATACAAAGATAAGACAGTTATGTGCCCAGCGTGATACTTACACACCATTGAGCCATGCAAAGTTATGTGCCAGACGTGATACTTACACGCCATTAAGACATACAAAGATAAGTCGGTTATGTGCCTGGCGTGATACTTACACGCCATTGTGACATACAAAGATAAGTCAGTTATGTGCCAGGCGTGATACTTACACGCCATTAAGCCATACAAAGATAAGACAGTTATGTGCCGGGCGTGATACTTCGACGCCATTGAGACATACAAAGATAAGTCGGTTATGTGCCTGGCGTGATACTTACACGCCATTGAGACATACAAAGATAAGTCGGTTATGTGCCTGGCGTGATACTTACACGCCCTTGGGCCATACAAATATAAGTCAGTTATGTGCCTGGCGTGATACTTACACGTCATTCAGACATACAATGATAATCGGTTATGTCCCTGGCGTGATACTTACACGCCATTGAGACATACAAAGATAAGTCAGTTATGTCCCAGGCGTGATACTTACACGCCATTAAGCCATACAAAGATAAGACAGTTATGTGCCGGGCATGATACTTCGACGCCATTGAGACATACAAAGATAAGTCGGTTATGTGCCTGGCGTGATACTTACACGCCATTGAGACATACAAAGACAAGTCAGTTATGTGCCAGGGGTGATACTTACACGCCATTGAGACATACAAAGATAAGACAGTTATGTGCTGGGCGTGATACTTACACGCCATTGAGACATACAAAGATAAGTCGGTTATGTGCCTGGCGTGATACTTACACGCCATTGGGCCATACAAAGATAAGTCAGTTATGTGACTGGCGTGATACTTACACGTCATTCAGACATACAATGATAATCGGTTATGTCCCTGGCGTGATACTTACACGCCATTGAGACATACAAAGATAAGTCAGTTGTGTGCCTGGCGTGATACTTACACGCCATTGAGCCATACAAATAGAAGTCGGTTATGTGCTTGGCGTGATACTTACACGCCATTGAGCCATACAAAGATAAGACAGTTATGTGCCGGGCGTGATACTTACACGCCATTGAGCCATACAAAGATAAGTCAGCTCTGTGCCTGGCGTGATACTTACACGCCATTGAGACATACAAAGATAAGACAGTTATGTGCCTGGCATTATACTTACACGCCATTGAGTCATACAAAGATAAGCCGGTTATGTGCCTGGAGTTATACTTACACGCCATTGAGACATACAAAGATAAGTCAGTTATTTGCATGGCGTGATACTTACACGCAATTGAGCCATACAAAGATAAGTCAGTTATGTGCCTGGCGTGATACTTACACGGCATTGAGCCATACAAAGATAAGTCAGTTATGTGTCCGGCGTGATACTTACACGCCATATGTTCCATGCAATGATAAGTCTGTTATGTTCCCCGCGTGATACTTACACGCCATTGAGACATACAAAGATAAGTCTGTTATGTGCCTGGCGTGATACTTACACGCCATTGATACATACAAAGATAAGTCAGTTATGTGCCTGGCGTGATACTTACACGCCATTGAGCCATACAATGATAAGTCAGTTATGTGCCTGGCGTGATACTTACACGCCATTGAGCCATACAAAGATAAGTCAGTTATGTGCCTGGCGTGATAATTTCATGCCATTGAGCCATCTTCATACAAAGATAATTTTATTGTAAATATCAACAATTTCTATAAATAAGCGTTAGAAAAATCAAGAACTTTCGCATGGGAATATTGATCTCCAATTTTTCCTTAAGTTTTACAATTTCTATTTACTATTTGCTTACATGAGTATCCGCAGTCAGGAATTTAATCTTAAAATACAACACTTGATATAACCATGGAGCTATTCTAGCAAATATGAAACCCTCGTGTGGGTGCCTGAATTTAACTTTGCCTCACAGTACCGCTGCTAATCAATTTCGTATCGTTAATGAAAATCTCTAAGCAATTTCAAGAGAAAATAGATTTAGTATGATTCTTATCTGTCCGTACTCCATCATGTCTGGTTAAAGACTACATTTATACGCTGTTCTTTGGAGATCGAAGCCTCTTCGTTGAACTTTTCATCATATCCGACTAAAAAAAATGGAGTTTATCGTCATGAATCTATTATTTTGGCAATTAATTTGAAATTTAAATAACGATAGTAAAATCAATAAGCAACTTCATTATAGGCATTCTCTTCAATCAGATATTTCTAGATCGAATGATCTATCACTAAACTGATGGACTGTAGAATCGATGTCTTTTCCCTATCTTTACTCATAAGAACCGTTTCGATTTATTTGGACTTTTCTCGTTCCGGGTCTAATTTCCCTCCAGTCGTAAGAAATTGGCGGGTCGGGCGTTAGAAATTCATGCCGCTATTTTCACTTGGACTCAATTTTACATCAAGGCAAATGATTATCGCCAATAATAATTAATGGACATTGATGTACCAAGGCCTGTCGGAAGTAGTAAGATAACAAAACTGGAGGTAATACTTCTCAAGACTCATGGGACATTGACATCCCAGAAAAGCAAATAAAATAAGAAAGGTTGAAGGATAGTTCGGCTGAAACTTATTAATTGAAACAATATGTTAATTTTATAAAATTCTGGACACATAGCACAGTGGATAAAGGCATGGTTAGATCTAGTCACAGGACCCAAAGAGTGTGAGTTCAATACCCGGTTAAGGCAGTGGAGAACTTAGAGAGGGAAATTGACAGGAGATAACTGATATCCATTAAACCATGGCACGTGGACTAGAACAGTCTATCCCAGTGAGCGAAATAAAGGGTTCAGTTCGACATTCCAACCACCTGAAGAAGGCCGGAGCCTAGAACGGCCGAAACGTTGTAATAAATATAGCGACAAAGATGAGGACAATAGTCCGAATAATGTAAATAGTATTCTGAAAGAAGTCATTTTTATTATTATGTAAAGTTTTCGAATTCATTTAGTTACTGACTTAATCCCTAAGCTTTTGTAGTTTATTCAGCCTTACTGACCGGTAGGAAGAATCAATGTCATTAGAATAGGCGACCTCTATGCCAAACATCAGCGTAGATATTGACAAGAGTGTTCTTTACAAATAATTTATCCTAGTAAAGATAATTCATGGAATAAAATCCTTCGTTTTGGTTCATCAGACACAATTCAGAATAAGGGCGAGTCCACCAATGGAAACAATTATTTATCATGGTTTAAAGAATTCATAGAATTATCATAGGATATTCAATCAAAAATTCAGAAAACTTGAATTTATTCTTGTAGATAAGCGTGAATACATATTTAATATTAAATAATTTTCCAACGCAAAACTAATTAATTCATATTTTTCTGTGTTGTGTAAATATTAATTTTCCTAAATATTAATTATAACAAATTAATTTGTTCTCAGCTCAAACTACGGAAACAAATTCAATGTCGGTTGTCTGATGAGAATTAAGATGAAAAAGTAAAAAGTAAACGAATTGGAAATTTCGGATGCATGAAGTAAAAAAGGGATTTATTGTTTGGAAAAATTTCATTAAGGAAATTGAAAATTCCTTAATGAAACTTTTCCAAACAATAAATTATAAAGGAAATGTTCAATTTGAATATAGGTAGTAATAGTTAAATAGGTATAGCTGGCTACTCGTATTCGAGGATATCTGACTACCGGGGGCGGCTGACCAATCCTTATTTCAGACGCTTGCTCAGTTTATTCAGCACTCTTGGAAAGAGCGTGATCAACAAGATGAACAAAACCAGGATGACTTGTGACAGCACAGCTATTAACGGCCCCAAGGGTTCCGTCTACCCACAGGCTCAGCCAGTGGTATCAGGCAAATCGACAACCATGGTGAGATTTGAACCCGTGTCTCACTGTCAGAATGCGAACGTTCTAGTCAAACGGTCATGTACCCATCTGCCCAAATAGTTAAATATTAGTTAAATAGGTAGTAATGGTTAAATAAAATACATTTGGACATCTTCAATGGAAAGTTTATCTGTCATTTAATTGTTGACTAGGATTTCTTTTCGGACGATGCATTGGATTCTTATTGCCTTGAATATAGCGTATTTGGCACCCCAACACAATAACCCACCCACCCATATCGGCGTATTGACACCAAATTCCCTTGCAGACACCAAAGCGTTATGTTCGTGAAAAGTGAAACATGAGACTACCGTACGGTGGTTTACCAGAAAGTATGACAACTGATACAATATGAACAAAAAAAAAGTAGACTATTTAGAGAAATATCGACTTAGTCTTCTTCAAAGTAGTACTCTTAGGACTTCACATGCTTATTCCAGCTTCCCTTCCACTTTTCAAAATGGTTTTAAATGTCCTCTTTTGAGATTGTCATCAGTTACTTTTCAGGTTTTCATTACTCTCGTCCACGAGGTGAAATTTTACTTTAAATCATAAAATGGTCTGTTTGTTTTGAATTTTTGTTGTAGTAGACATTCTTTCCTTTTCTTGTCAATGACGAAATAATTGTTGATAATATTTTTCTTAGCTGGTGATGTTATTTTTTCTTAGACTAAGTAGATGTTGTAGTTATGAAAAGCCGGCTCTGCTTTCAATCTCAAATTTATTTCCTCTAAGAATGTTTCCTTCTATCTTTGAACTGCGATGTGAATTTTCAAATTGAATCCACCTTTATATTGGCTGGCTATGGTCTTTCTTTTAATAGATTTTTAAATAAAAAAATGTTTGATAAAAAACATGTGTATTATTTAGTATACACCTAGTATTTTGTTTGGATAATCATGTTTATAAATTTAACTGTAGGCTATTAATGAAAAAGGGAACTTAAATACACATTTAGAAAGATAAAAAAAAGTTAAATACTGAGTTCTTACAAAAGTTTATTTAGCCTTTCCATTAAGAAATATTATCTTTTTCTTATAAATTTTATTTTCCTAAAAATGAGGAAATACTTAACCATTATTGACAATGTCATTATTTTTTAAAATCCGATCAGCATTCTGTTGAGATATAGTATAAAAAGATGAAAAAAGCAAAAAGAATTTGACGTAGCCACTGATTCTTTAATTTCTGTGGTAGGAGGCAAAAGAAAAGCCAATGCGGCCTCCTTAAGAGAAGCAAATAGCCGGAAGAATTGTGAGTTCAAATCTTTAGATAAGTCAATGGAATGGAATAAAAAATAAAGAACGATAACATACTTTCCACTTATCTGACAAAATGAAAGATTTTCTTAAAAAATTCCAAAGAGTTGACTAGATATGATAAAAATCTGAAGAAAGTGGTTAAAACACCGTGATAAAAACAATAAAAATCTGAAAGAATCATAAAACAGAAAACAGATAAAAACTTCTATTTATCCTGAACTTATTTCAATATTGAAAATAATCTATGCAGATATAAAATTATTTAACAAACTTTTAGTCACTATAGCTGAACATAGTGAACAAAGCTCCGGTCACGGGAGTTAAATTCAATGTGATTTATAATCGCTATAATTTTCCTAGCCTTTCCTCGTCAAGTGTTACAGATGAGCTACTTGCAGAAAACAAAGCTGGAAATTGGAATTGAAATATTATTAACGTCATTTCAATACTAACGACGTAGAAATTCTTCAACTGCGATCTAATGTTGCAACGTGTGCAAATGTTTAATGTTTGCAGTCGCCAACGTTACAGCGTTTCTTTACTACTTAATTCCCAAGGGAAACAGAAAATAGCTTTCATAGATTCGTGTCCATTGGGCTGTTGCAGACTTTCGTTATCAAATGTCAATCACCTGAACGAGAACCAAGTACCATTGGCAGTTTTAAGCCTGATTAGCCGCGAGTTATTCATCCAACGAAAGTTCCGCTCTTTTTCCAGTCTCGAGCTATGAAATATATATTCCGTCGCTGCGTAGTACTTGTGGGTATGGCTCAAGGATGGGAGTTGTGGTCTCGCTATCAAGAGGGCTATTTCTCTAAGAACGAGAAAATCCTCTTACAGCTATGTCACGTGACAAACACGGGTTGACAAAGGAACGGATGACGTAAGTTGAATTAAAGATCCTCAGGTTAATTAGTGAGGCTACGTTTATTATTACTTTGCTTATTTAGGTTCGCATTTCTCTCTTATTTTATTTGCCTACATTTTACGGATTTTGAATCAAACTGAGTTCGAATTGGCGAATTCAAAATTAAGGATCTCAAGGTGAAATTAAAAGAAAATTGCCCGAAAAAAAAACCTCATTCATTTTTTTGCAAGACATTTTCTGATTCCGATATTCTTCGTTTGTATGTATTTCTGTCTCTTCTTAGTTGATTTTCCGGAAGATACTTTCAAGGTCATTTGTAAATGGTTTAAGTAAAAGAGTTCGGACATAGAGAACACTTGGAAAATTTCTACATAATTTATGTCCAGAAAAGAAGAAAATTATAAGAACACAAGAAAAATCAAATACAAATCTTAACCGCAATAACTTGTCAGTTGTTTTTAATGAACCTCTTATATATATATATATATATATATATATATATATATATATATATATATATATATATATATATATATATATATATAATGAGAGAAAGAACAGATTGAGTAAAATTACACTGTTCATAGCATTTACTTTGAAAAAGTGCTCAATACAAAGTACAGCAATATATTATTATTTTTATTATAAGAGATTATAATAAACCATGTTGAAATCGCTAAAAAAGCATTCATGTTTCAATACTATGAATGTACTTCTTCAGGCGATGGTAAGTAAACTTATGAGCTACTTATGTTTTTATTATAATCACTTATAATAATAATATTAATACTAATATATATATATATATATATGCATATATATATATATATATATATATATATATATATATATATATATATATATATATATATATATATATATTGAACAATAAAAATATTTAAAAATTAAAATCTTCAGACACACTGGGTTGTAGATTAATATTCTTTCGTTTTTTTATTATTATTTCATTTAGATTCCTCGACTAGTTTCGGCCAAAATGGCCATCATCAGGAGAAGAAATATTTCTGCTTGCTGGTAGCAGTAAACTACAGAAATGAATGTCTTGATGGAGAAAATGAACTTTTGTATGTAGTTTTCATTTTTATTTTTTTATGTTTTTAACACGAATCTTTTAACAATCCTTGTGTTGGTCAAACAGTCTCTTTTAAGTTGTTATTTGAGATAAGAGCTGGATGGATCTATGCTGCTCTGAATTCCCCTGGTCAGTTTGACGGTTTTATTGGTCCTGGAGAGGGGATGTGTCTCTGTTAAGTGTTTGTGTGTGTGTTTTTTGGTTCTGAGTGAGTGAGTATGATATGTGTAAGCGTGTGTATTGCTGTGGGTGTGTGTTATCATTTGGCTCATTATTTCTTTAAATTAAAATTAGTAATTTAAAATATTTATATATTGCAAATGTAAAATATTTATAAAAAAGGCGAATTGCTTAAAAAGCAATTTTTTAATTCCCAATGACTTTACTCCTTTTTTCAGTCGGGAAGCAAAGAATATTCAAAATGAATCATTCAATAAGAAACAAATATATATATATATATATATATATATATATATATATATATATATATATATATATATATAAACATTGGTTACAAAAGAAAAAATCTTTTTATAGACTACCCGCCTGGGTTCGTAAATGCTGAATGGACAGAATTCCAACATTACGCCAAGGAAATTTTTTCTGCCCTGGTGATTAAAAAAATCTTACTTTTATTGAATAATCTATAATTTCAACTCCAACTTTTGGTAGAGATGGTTGGCCGATTTCTTGAGTCATATTCATCAATGAATTATTCAACCGAAATGTACATATTTATTTGTAGGGGAAGAGATAAAAAAAAGTTACTATATCAACATAAAATTTAATATTTACAGGTTTAACGCTTCATGGGGATCGTGGAATTTAGAAGTTCTAAATCAACATTATTATGATTTGAAATCTTGCTTCTGAGATAATTAAGAGAACTTATTGATTAAGTATTGTTCAAACATTATATCACTTAATTAACAACGAAACACACACATATATGATAAAATATAATTTAAGGTAGGTTATATGTAGTGTATATGTACGAGTTTAATGAATATTTTTCTACGTTTGTTTTTACATTTTTTGTACGATGGGTTAAAACATATGTTTATATAGCTGCTAGAATTCTAATGAAACTATCTTCAAAAAAGACCAAAATGACAATGAAACCTCCCAGGAAGATAGTGGCTACATTCACATGAACACAACTGAGTATAAAAAGCCAACAGGAAAAGCAATAAAATAAGGTTACAACAATAAAAAAATTACTAAGAGTATATTAACACCCAATATATATATATATTATAATTTTATCATATAGACAAAATCATTTTACTCACTACAAAGATGCAACTTGGTTTCAGTGCATTTCAACTGCACTTCGACAGGTGAGAATCGAAAATGGTTATGAACAATCCTGCTTGTAGGCAAGCCGTATGTGAAACGTCACTTCCTTGTTTCCATTTGTTTGAGAAATAAATATAGATAAAAAAATATAAAAAAATATAAGTGACGGAGTGAAACAGTAGTGCTTGTTGATAGCAGTTTGGTGAAGAATGGATTGGGTGTTTAATGTTGACTGGTCTGTGGAATTTTTATTGCCGATAAACACCGCTCAAAAGTTTAGGCACATAATCTCCGAAGCGTCCTAAGAGTGAGAGGTAGGGGAGGAAATGTGGAGATACGGGATAGTATTACGTTTAAATAGGTAAAAATTGTAGCGATAGGTCTAGTAGTAATTGGGAATGTTACTTTTGGTTTACTATAAAAATTCTAGAGTTGAATTGCATGTATTTATGTTGGGGTTATCACTACTAATTCTGTAATTAATGAACGTGTTTTGTGGATTAAAATTTAGAAGTGGTGATTTCCTCTAAAAAAATAAGGGATGTTAATATAACCTTTTATAATCAAATTTTGAAATATTCCTGAACAATATAGCGTGTAGAATAAGTATGGGTGTAAAACGATTTATCTAAAAATATTACCAGTAATATATATGAAAAAAAAAACAAAATTAAGGATCATAATTTAATTAGTGGCGAGGTACATAAGAAGGTAGAGAATATATCGAAGGAGGTGATTTATAATTTTAAGACGTTTATAGTTATGGAATTAAGAATTTAACAAGATTGTAGTGTTAGGTCCTTAGTATGTCTACAGAAAACGGTTGTTTCATATCTTTGATTTAATAATTGGGTGTTATTCAAGAGTTCAATGATACATATTTTCTCCTGTAAACATAAGAAGCAAGGTTCGTTCTGAGAATTGCAGGTTCTGGCTTGTCTTAGGATTTTCCATTTGACCTTAGGTGTTTTTCCTTCTTTGAGTTTCCAAAAATATTTCGAACTTGTATTTAGGTTGAGTTTATTATCTCTGTGAAGTTTCAGTATTCTATTGTTATGCGATTTAATAATTTTATCTAGATTTCTAGAACAGCTATAGCTAATTTTTAAGGTGTTGTGGTTGAAGATCTGGCTTAATTTACTTTCATTAAGGAAGTCATTGTTAATTAGATTTAAGAATTTGTGTCCTAATTTGGTACGGACTAATTTGTTGAAGGGAGGTGTATACCAAATTATTCTCCTTCCTCTATTGTTTTTTTTTTTTTAGAATAACTACAATTTTCTCTATATTTAATTTCGGAAGATCTGTAAGCACTGTCGATAAGGATTTTGTTACAGATAATTTTGTGTTTATCGAATATTTCCTTGCTAGAAGAGTTCTTGTTTATACGGCGTTCAATGGATGATGGGATATGTTTAATAACTGGCGTTGGGTGATTGGAATTAGGGTTTATATAAATGGGGTTAGCGTTATTTTTCAAGAAGGGTTGGAAATTATTTAAGGTTGTTTAAGGTTACGTCTAAGAAGTCTACTTGTTTTATGTTAGAATTAATTTTAACCTTGAGGTGTAAAGATTTAAACACTCTATGAATCTATTTCCTCAACTTGTCAACTTTGCTTCCGGTAGAATTATTCACTACCATCAAACTATCGTCTGTATAAATCCCTGTATTATTTAGACTATTTTATTGTGAACTGTGAGATACTATAGAATAAACAGTCCGACCAAGCCCGATGATTCAGCAGAATCCAGCGACCCCATCGATACATCAAAGTTTTCACCAGACTTTTCTATCCATTGTTCGTTGTTGTGTATCATAATTAATTTCCTGCAATTTAGGATGATATCGATTTCATCCTGAGAAATATCGGAGTAAAACTAGGCAAACTCCAAGGCTGTTTCAAAAAGGTCTTTAGATATCGATGGATAGAAGTCGACGATGTCAAATTGGATGAAGGTACTGCTGTTTTTGTTATTGAGGCTTTTAAACCAATCAATCCCTTCTGCAGTGTCGACCCATTGGATTAGGCCGAGCTGATTCTTTATCTGTTTGTTTACACGTTCCAGGATCGTTTTACTAATTCTCCCGATTTCAGATTTGGTCGGGTTGATAATCCTTGTAGATAGTTTGTTTAGGAAATCAGCTTTATGGTCTTTGAGTAGAATTTAGGCTTCCCTAGTCGAAAGTTTGGGCACCCTATCACTTATTTTCAGTTTATCGGTAATCTTCTTGTCCGATGAATTAATTATGTTTACATAGTTATAATTATCTGTATTATCCTTCTTGTAATTTTCGTTAACTCCTTTTTAATCAACGTATTATAATACTTTGGATCGAGTTTGTAGAAGTTTGTAGTCTTATTCGACTTTACAAATATTAGTTTTGACTGTTTGATTTCTGTGACGACCTTATTTAAGCCTTTTTGAAAGCTGTTCTTGTGATTGTCGAAGCTAATATTGTTTATAATATCAAAAAGGTCCATTTCGAATTTTTTTAGTTGGTCGATAAAAGGTTCTGTTTTTCAGTTCTTAAATCCATATGTATCCATTTTTTAAATAATTATCGCTCCACTATTCGAGCCCTCTTCTGGATTAATGCTGTGAAAGTTGGAATTTATATATTACTTTCGTTCTCATCGCATCGGATATATATATATATATATATATATATATATATATATATATATATATATATATATATATATTTGTGTATTTAGGCAGCAATCCTTCTTTCAAGCACATTTCATTGAATGCGACAGACAAGGTACTTTTATTTAGTTTTTTATTCAATTTCTCATGCGATCTAATAATTTTTTCTTTTCGGATGTTAAATTATATAAAAAACTGTCCGAATGTTCTTTTTATCCGAGCGTTTTCGGCTATACATTTAGCCATTTTCAAGGATTAAATATTTTAACTGTTAAATAAGAAATGTCTAAATGTATAGCCGAAAGCCCTCACATAAAAAGAACATTCGGACAGTTTTTATACAATTTATCATCCGAAAAGAAAAAAAATTATTAGATCGCATGAGAAAATGTATAAAAACTAAATAAAATCACCTTGTCTGTCGTATTCAATGAAATGTGCAAACACACACACACACACGCATATATATATATATATATATATATATATATATATATATATATATATATATATATTGAGGCTATGAAAACGGATATATTAAAATTGTATAGAAAAGCAAACAATTTGGAATGGATTAGTGTGTGTTATTCTCGTCCTTATTAATTTTCCCAGGCAGGAATATTTGTCGAGAGTTCAGGTGTGACTCCGAATGAGATAGATCAGAGCATATGTTTTTGATTTTCGTTTTCAGCTGAATACATTTTGGGTTTTTAGAAAAATGGCTTTGAATGAAAATGGGGTAAAATCAACACATAGGATTTAGTCTTCTAACCCAGACTATAAACAAAGGAAAATTGAGTTATTTTGGCGTGTGAATAGATTGGAATGTGGGTGGAGAATTATTTATAAATTCAGCTCGATTTTGAGGATACAGCAGAGACAGGCTGGGACGCCAGACAGACGATTCGTCAGACATACACATAGCTGCCTACCCGCACGAGGAAGGGGACTCACTTGACTTTCTGATTGAACCTTGCTGAACACATAGCTCAATGTTTTAATCATTTTGTATTAATACATGGTAAATATATCCGATTGTAAATCATTTTATTCATCTTCATTAAATCGTCTATATTTATCCAAAACTGGGATTATTATTTCTTCGGTGAGAGCTTGATTTAATTTCCAGTAGGCCAGCCGTCAACAAGAAGTTTACTACGGTTTATTGACTAAAAGAAGAAAGACAACTTTCTTCGTTAGTAAGTATCATAACACTTGAAAAACCAAAACTGGACGATCGACGTTTTATACTGGCACCAATTATTAAACCGGTTTGGAAGCTATATAACTTTCCTTATCCCATAGCTGTTCGAGGATTGAGATATCGGAACAGGCGGGGTCTGAACTAAGCGGCAGCACATCGAGAGAAATCGAGACTAGATCAACGGGGACTAGGAAACGTATACAGGAAGTGATGGGGCTATATATATATATATATATATATATATATATATATATATATATATATATATATATATATATATATATATATAGTATTTTTATAATCAAACATTATTTTTTATTAATATAAATATTATTTTTGGTTGGTATAATTTGAGTAGATATTGATCTTTTATTATTATTATTGTTTTCAAAATGAAATTGATATCTTCTGAATGTCGTATTAAAGAAAATGTACGTCACGTCATGAAATTTAACTTGCGTTCATTTTTAAATTGAATTTCTTAAAAAGTTCAGTTAGGCCTTGGGTTTTGCTTTGATATATATGTCTTCATGGCTGAAAAAGTAAAACCACACTTGCGTAAAAAGATAGTTCCTCAGATGTAAAAAGAGACGCGGCTGTTTCAATCCTAGTCGAGATTTATATTTACTTTAATAATTGTTTCGATACGTCACAGTAGATACACACACACACACACACACACACACACACACACACACACACACACATATGTATAGATATTATTTTATTAATTTATATTTTTATTTTATTTATTGCTCTATAATTTTTTTTATCGATTATTTTTCTTTTGTTCTATGTTT
Organism: Acanthosepion lycidas; assembly: GCA_963932145.1. Taxonomy (NCBI): domain Eukaryota; kingdom Metazoa; phylum Mollusca; class Cephalopoda; order Sepiida; family Sepiidae; genus Acanthosepion; species Acanthosepion lycidas. Next base: position 1,324,731 of record OZ010580.1, read on the forward strand.
TGGTATTTGAAATAAATTTTATCAAATTTAAGTTATGGCATTTTAATTTAGTCTTTTTGATAATTATGTGATTATAGGCAGCGTATTTTTCTTTTGGAATCGACTTTTAAGTCGAAGTTTGTCTTTTTCTGCAAAGGTAATTGCAGTTATTTTCTTCTTTAAGGAAAGGTTACATTATTTTCAAGTGTTGTTGTAAACTGTATTTTGGTTTTGTGTTTTTTTGTTTCCACATATATTTTGAAAGAGTTGTACTGTTTGCATATTTTACTGTTGTTCAATGATATTTTGGGCGAGTAGGTTCTCTGTTTTTAGAGACCTCTTGTTCTTGTATATATATTTTTCTGTTTCCACCAAAAATATCAACCACAAACATAATAATAAAACAAAAATCACCAGTACACTACAGACGCCTACTACATCAGCCTGTGAATGTAGAAAAAATACCAATGCACACTAAATGCTAACTTTAAAAGTATACCGTCTATTCTTGACAGTTTAATAAAAGGTATACACACATGATTTATGAAATCGCTATCAATCAAGTAGAAGACGTAGCTATCAACTTAATCCCTTATTTCTGGCGACAAGTAATAAAACTCCTTTATTGCTTCGTTTACTTTAATTTCCTTTTAGCGATCAAGATATAGTAACACTTGGTCGCCTTTCTCTCCGGGCCGTGAAAGAAAGATGGCTCAGTTATCTATAATGGCATCTCGACTAAAACACGGTTCATAAACATTCCATTATCAGTTGTGTCGAGAAGGAAAGAGAATACATGACTCAGCTTGATCACAGTGGGTCGTTAGTTTCTTAGCTACAAGGTCAGTTTTGATTAACATATCCGCTCAAGCATCCGTAATTTTACTGTTCAGCAGTTTTCCTCCTTTGGCATTTGTCGAAAACTCATTGTCCATTGTCATTATTTTGGTTTCACTGATGTTATCCACGATTTGTGGAAAATTTCTTGAATGAGTTGTGGATATTTTAGCGTACGAAACATCTTTTTTCAATCGGTTAGATAAAGTAAATTTTTGAATGGAGGAAGCTAAAAACTAAAAATGCTTTATTACAATGTTTTTTTTCCCTCGTCGTATTCCTTCCTTGAGGGAACGGTGGAGTAAGGAATAGCGGTTCGGACTGTGGAATCGGGGAGCCGAGTTCGAATTCCAGTCGAATCCATTACATTCACTTACGTGGTAATAACCTTGGGAAAGGTGTGAATATTCTTCTTTCATACACCAGCTTGGGTGGCAACCTGTCTAGGAAAAGGGAAAACTTTGAATTCAGAACCGGCCTGGAGAGGGTTGGCTGCCTTGCTTAAGAAACACCACTTGGTTTCCCTACGACCCTATGGGCCACGGGATAAAAATAATATTTCATTATTAATGCGAATTGCATTCAACACTCACTCTACTCCAGGTAGGTGATGCCATCTCTCAGTCCAGAAGCCCCAGAGGTGTTCTGATCGTCCATAAGTGTTCTGATCGTCCATAAGTGTTCTGATCGTTCAGGAGTCTTCCGATCGTACAATCTCTCAGTCCAGAAGCCCCAGAGGTGTTCTGATCGTCCAGAAGTGTTCTGATCGTTCAGGAGTCTTCCGATCGTACAAGTAGCGTGATTGTATCCACTGCTGGCTTGTGTACTTTGCCTCTCGTGTAGCTTAAAGCACCTGATATTTCGAATCAGTCACCCATCTAAGTACTGCCCAGGTTCAATGTTGTTTAACTTCGTTAAATCAGATGAGAACTGGTGTTTCAACGTGATATTTTATTCAGCATCCAACAATAAATTCACTGACTTCACATTGCTTCATAAGTCCTATGTTCATATGTTTAGCCTGCTACAACATAACAATAGAAATGAATAGAAATAGAATGAAAGAAATATAAATAGAATACACGAGCAATGAACTGCAGGATTGGCTTGGAAATCGTTGTAGGAAACGTACTTGATATTTACGCACTAAGTGAGAATCGAACCCACAATGACAGACTAGCTGTTTTCAAACTTCGTAATTGAAGACATTTTCTGTAAAGCCTGAAATTGACTACCCGTAATCGACAAGTAAGGAAAAAAAAAACTAGATACGGAGATCAGAGAAAAGCAACAGGGGTGTAAGTATTAGACTAATATTTAATATATGTATTATTAGAATGACAATGTACTTGTAAAATTCAAGATCCTCTCTTCTCAAAAAGCTATCTACCTCCAATGCATAAAATTTTCTCCTCGGAATTCTAGTTCAGCTGTCTATTGGCGCTATTTCGAGTGGCCTATGCTAAATTATGAAACAAAGTTAATCAATCTTATCGTGTGCCTTAGACTTTAATCTACTGGTCAGACCAATATGAGGGAATAATCTTCTCTGTCAAAAACTCACGCCGAAGTGAATATTTTCTCTTTTTTATCACTTGTCTTGTTTGATGAAGGAAACGGTTTTGATTTTCAATCATTTATTAGCAGCTTGATTAAAATGAACGTTGTAGGCTTTTTTTTTTCATTATTTGCAGATTTAGATTTACGAACGTGTGTGTTAATTAGAGAAATATTTTGGACGCTAAGACAAGACGACAGATTGTGAAATTCGCTCAAATGATTATGCTATACTGCTACAAATTAAATAAAAATTATATTGGTGTGAATTAAAGTAAGACCAAAGACGGTTTGGGAAGAAATCGTTTTTCTTCTTTTACGTGTTGCTTTAGTTCTTGAACGATCCTGCATTTCCATAACTTCCTAATCTATGTAGCTCGAAGCCTATGGTGGGCAAACTAAGGCCCACATTTCATATCCGGCTCGTAGACGGGTTTGAGTGCAGCCCGCGAAAGCGTTACAAAGAAAAATTATTTTTCTGTATTATTCGATTTTCGAATGATCAGTTTCTTTTTTTTTTCAATTTTAATTACTGCACAAAGAAAATAAATAAAAAAAAATCTACATAGGTCATATCATACAAATTGGTAGCTTCAAATTATCGTACGACACGTGAATTCAATTTTAATTGAATGAGGAACAATAAATCGATCGAACAATAGCAACCTGAATAACCAAGGTCATTACTGAATTACCAAGGTCATTGCCAAAAGACGTTAATTACAATATGTCGCTTACAATTTTTCTGTAATTTCCGCCTTGTTCTCATGTTGTTCTACGGACATTGCTGTGACTAATATCTGTTATTAGATGATACTATTTCATTTCTGTTGAAACGCTATTAGTCTATTCATTGTCAACACACAAGGAAAAAAATTATCTCGCACTGAAGGTGTTCAGCAATTTGAACAATATGAAATTGATTCATTATAGCATCGTATAGTGGATTGTGATAAAATATTTTATGTAATACCAAAATATATGCACAGTGTACTGGATACGGTTGAGAAGATGAAACATTATTCGAATATGCGTTTTCATCCAGAAATCGTTGTAGTTAGTGACTGATGAGGTGTTTGAGAAGACATAGCTTTATTTAAAATAGCTAAAAAATTACCAGGTATAAATACATAGATGAGAATGAAATTAACAAAAATCTCTTAATTTAGTGGCGAGAGAAAACCTGCCAGTGTATAAGAACATCTATTTCCATGTTCAGAAATGACGTCACTAAAGTTGAACCGATCGAATAATTTTATTACTTTCTGACTATTTGTCTCATTTTTCTCTGGTTTTGTTTTTCAAATCTCAAGAGGGTTTTTTTCTGCGGACAAAATGAAGAATGGAATTGAAGGCACTTAAATGAATTTAGAGTTTTCTTGAATGAAGAATTCTTTAAAAGCGAAAGTGATAATTCAGTATACGGAAGTGACCATTGGAAATGTGGAAACTGAAGTGGAATATTTTGATTTAATAAATATTTTTTCGATGAAATATTAGCAAATTATTTTTTAATTTAGCAATTTCATGTTGCAACAGGATATTATTAATTTTAGTTCGACATTTTTGACACCCAAGACATTGCAATGAAGACTTAGAATGAAAAATACTTCCAGTTGGAAAATTGAGCGTTTTTTTTTTCAATACTCTTTCTTGTAAAAATGTTCCAAAAAAGCCTTAGCAGTCAAAAGGAAAAAGGAATGGAAAAGAAAAGGGAGTGGTAATTTGAGAAGAAATGGTAAATATGAGAAAAAAAAAAGAAAGAAAAATTAGAAGAATAACAGAGAAGTAAGAAAGAAGAAAAACGAAAAAGAAGAACAAATAAATAGAGAGAGAAAAATAGGGACAAATGAAACGCTGGAGGGAGGGGGAGAAATTAGATGAATAATAAATGAAATGAAAATAGTGAGGAAAGGAAGAAGAAGGACAAAAAGAAGAAAGAAGAAAAGAAAATGTGGGAAAAAAGAAAAACGAAAAAGAATAAAAATGAAGTAAAAAAAGTGAAATGAAGAAGAAATGAAACGTAGAGAACTGAAAAAAGACGAGATTGGAAAAAAAAAGAAAAGAAAAAACGGATTGGAAAAGGAGAGAAGAAAATGTAGAAGAAAGAAAGAAGAAAAGTGATGGAAAATATAAAAGAGAATTAAAAGAAAAAAGGAAAAATAAAAAATAAAGAGGAAAAGTGTTAGAGAAGTGTGAACAAACTCTAATCTGTAAACAAATCCTTTTAAATTTTTGCGTATGAAAGAATAGAATCATTATGACATCACATATACTGGCATTATGCACTTTTATTTATATAACTAGCATAGTATCCATTACAAATGACAGGTCTATATATATATATATATATATATATATATATATATATATATATATATATATATATATATATATATATCAAATATGTGTTCAGTTCAATTTATATTACAATGAATCATTCATACATTCATACTAAAAGTACATTAGTAAAGTTAATGATATAAAATGGCGAAAACTCTTCGCAAACAAATTTATTAAAATTACATTAACCTACCAACAACTCGATGAATGTTATGATCTTGTTTTTAATAACTACAAACTGTATAAGGTCTTTTTTTAATCTCCTAGTACTTTCAACTGTACACACAGTCATCCCCAGGCATGGAAATTATTTTGTTTTTAGTAAATCCAGGGAGCATTGGAGACGAAAGATTAAATGCGAATCGAAATATGTTTTTTTAGAAATGTGTTATTGTTAACGGATAAAAACGGTCGCAACGCTAAGGTTGAATTTTTTGAAAATTTAAGAGAAAATTTAATTTTTTACTAATATGGCAATTTGAGATTTTTTTTTGTAGGAGTTTATCAGTCAATGTGGCATGAACTAAATTGTTCAATAAATAGAGTAATGTCTCAGTTGTTATCCCGAAAATTAGCACGTGGGATCAGTTCTTTTAAATCAAATATATGGTGCAGTTCAATTTATATTACAATGAATCATTCACACAAAAAGTAGATTAGTAAAGTTAATGATAAAATGGCGTAATCTCTTCGCAAAAAAAAAAGACCTTATACAGTTTGTAGTTATTAAAAACAAGGATCATAACATTTATCGAGTGGTTCGTCGGTTAATGCAAATTTAAAATTTTGTTTGCGAAGAGTTTTCGCCATTTTATATCATTAACTTTACTGATCTACTTTTTGTGTGAATAATTCATTTTAATATATATATATATATATATATATATATATATATATATATATATATATATATATATACTTTATAATAAAAAATTATTACCATCAATGATTTTGAAGGTAAAAATACTTAAAAAATACCAGTATACAAACAGCTATACACTCTTTGAAAAAATATGACCAGCTATAGATTTCTTCAAGGAAAAATATTCCCAGAAATAGATTTTTGAAGAAAAACACATTACCAGCAATAACAATTTTGCCGGCATTGAATAAGCCATTGAGGCTGATATGCCGTAAAACAAAACAAACCATACCACATTCTTTAAATAAAAAAGCGATCTGAATTGATTTAAGATATAAACTTTCTATTAGGATTAAATATGAAGAAAAAAGATTCTGGAAATATTTGGCTAAATGGAAACGTCTATTTTTAAAAGTCTATGTGCGTGTATATAAACTTAAACTGACAAATATTTTATATTGTATTTGCCTGTTTTTTACCCTGTCAGACAGAGGTGTGAAAACTGACGTCTGACAAGTGAACAACTTTTCTTTTTTCAGCGGAAAAGGTAAAAGAAATGATTTATTTTATGCTAATTTTTCCTTGTTTGATAATTCCGTGTTGAGCTGTGAACAGAGAAATGTCGAATGCTCCGAAGAACATTTGTAGCATCGTTTTGGTAAGGTTACAGCAAAGCCGGTGGCAGAGGAAAACGTTTAATTCCAACGACGAAAATTTCGAAAAAAGGGAGACAGAAAATCCAAACATTGAAATGATAGAGGATGATGGGAAAGGAAAATGAAAGGAAAAAGAAGAGACGGAAGAAGAGAGCATTGAAAAACTTGGTTGAAGAAAAAGGAATAAAGCGATAAAAGAAAAAAGGAAGAAAAGGAGAAGAAGACATCGTAAAAAAGAAAAATAAATGAAGGAAGAAAAATTAAAATAGAGAAGACGAAGAAAAACAAGATGAATAATAATATAGAAATTAGGTGAAATGGAAGCAGAAAAAGAAGGGGAAATATATAAATAAAGGAAGTGAGAATGAGAGAAAAAATATAGGGAAAAATTACAAAAGAGGGAAAATGAAAAAATGAAAAAAAGAAAAAGGGAGAAAAAGAAGCAAAGAACGAAGTAATAAGGGGAAAGAAGGAAAAGAAAAGAGAATAAAGGAAAGGAAAGAGAAGAAAACAAAGGAAAAGTAAAATGAAGAAGATGTGAAATAAAAGGAAGAAGAAGAAAAAGAAAAAGAGAAGGATGAAAAAAATGAAAAAGAAAAACAGAGTAAGAAGAAAAGAAGAAGAAAAGAAAACAATTAGAAAAGGAGAGAGAGAAAAAGAGGAGAAAGAATAAGTAAAAGAGAAAGAAGAGGGAAACAGAAAAAAAAAACAACAAAAAACAAAGACGAAATTTCAAAGAAAAAAAGAAAATAGACAAAACTCTGAAAAATAGTTGTGAAATTAGGCGGGAACGAACGAGCGAAGACAGCAGTTTCACTTGCAACAAAATATGGCCGTTGTTTTTTTTGCATGAATTCCCGCAATAAAGATCACTGTACCCTTTTTCTCTCGCCATGTGTTGATCTCATACGTCTCATATCTATCTATCTATCTATCTATCTATTCCTTCCTTCCTTCCTTCCTTCCTTCCTTCCTTCCTTCCTTCCTTCCTTCCTTTATCTATCTATCTATCTATCTATCTATCTATCTATCTATCTATATATATATATATATATATATATATATATAGTCTGTTTCTTCCTATGTATCTATCTATCTATCTATCTGCTATCAATCTTGTTCACTAGAAAGGAAGAAAAAACATTAAAAAAAAAAAAAAAATAGAAGCAACAACGACGGAAATAAATAGATAAATAAATAAAAAGGTACAAAAAAAAAAAAAGAAGAAAATAGCGGAAAGAAGTGTAAATACGAAAGAAAATGTTGAGCGGAAATGAATGAGAAATGAATGAGAAATGTGAAGAAGAAACAAAAACAAATAAATGAAGTCTGATTTTTTTGGACGAAACCGAGCGAACGTAGGAAACAAAAAACGAACAGGTAAATTCATTAGTTTAATTCTAATTATTAGCTCAGTTTAGTCGGCCTTATGCCAGGCCTAGATCAAAAGAAGTAAACTAAAAGCTGGAATGGTGGAAGAGTCGGAAAGAAAAAAAATGAATGAAACAGGAACAAACAAAGAAAAAAGAAATGACCATATGTAAGGCATAAGTAGAAAGTGATAAGGAAAAAAAGAGGAACTAAAATGAGAAGCGCTCAGTTAGGATCGAACTCGCATCGCAACATTATTAAAGAGATTATGAAAAAAAGTATTGGAAGATACCTTTAAAAAATGTCGAAGGAAACAAAACCAAAAAGAAGACGATGTATTGAAGAAAAACAGAACGTTTGAAAATATATATGAAAATGTAATAAAAAAGAGAAAGAAAGAAAGAAAATTAGATTGAATGAAATGATATAAAAAAATTATATAAAAAATAAATATAAAAAAAGGCTAAGAAATAATAAAAAAAAACTAAAAAAAATCTGTAAGGGAAAATGGCTCTAGAATGTCGGGAAGCTGTTATCTTATATCGCCATAGTTACATTTCAGATGAACAAATAGAAAATGATTGTGTTGATGGGAAAAAATGGCTACAGTGAACGTTAGCCAAATGTCACGAATAATTTAGCTACGATCGTTAACTGAAAAATCTCACTAAATCGAGTTTTACAACATGGTTAATATATGAGAATCGTTCCAAAATAATGCAACCTTTGATGTAGGCCGATGATGTCAAAGGTGGACATTGATAATATGGAAGTAGAGGTTTGAAGCTGCCAGCAAATAGCTGACAGTTTTTTTTTCAACATTTAAAAGAGAAGCTGAGTTGAAAGCTAGCAAAATATTATTTAACATGAAATTGAATTTCTCTACGAGTAAAAATTGCATCGGTGATTGCAGGATACTTTCGGAGACCAAACATTGGATATAAGCACTGGTAGGAAAAGTGTTTCAGCAGTAGCGACAGCAATGTGCATGACAAGTGACATTACAAGAGAACTCCTGCACAGCTATCAACACACTTGTTATGCACATTGCTATCACTAGCAGCAAGTTACAGTTTATTTCCACGTTTTTTCTCACTTTTATATTGGGTTGAAATAATTTATGAACGTTTTCATTTGTGCAAGATTGATCTTTTCTTCTTCTTTCAGAGAGTGTGTGTGTATGTGTGCGAGTGCGCGCGCGCACACACACACATACATACATATATATATATATATATATATATATATATATATATATATATATATGTATGTATGTGTGTGGGTCTGTGTGTGCGTGTGCGATTGTGTGTGTGCAAATATATAAAAAAATAGGAAAGAACACGTTAGGTAAATAATCCGAAGTTCTTTAGTATTTTTGTTTTTTATTTTTAAAAAACAGTGCTCAGTACAAAAGTAGAGCCTAAATTATAATTACTTTTTATAATTATTTTTTTTTTAAATAATTATAAAAAAAATAATTTATAATTAATATAATTATTTTTTTAATTAATATAATTATTTAAAAATAATTTAAAATTATTTAAAAAAATAATTATAAAAACTCATTATATATATATATATATATATATATATATATATATATATATATATATATATATATATATATATATAATATTATTGATAATTAGTAGGGATAATTCCAAAGAGGATAGAAATTCAAAGAGAGCTCAATTTAAGAACAGAGCAAAAATATTAATGAAAGCGGAGTCCTTAGAAATCTATAGGTGATAATTGATTTCATGGAATCAGACGCTCATCCCTTTAGACCCCAAAATTTTAAGCACTCTGTTGTAAAAGTTTACAAGAATCTGTGATGGTAAGATAAGACACCAGAATCGTGGACCATTTTTTTTATGTCGAAGTGTAAGTGTGCTAGATATGAAGTAAGATGCTGTAGATGACGATGACAGGTGCCCGATTTAACTTGAGAGGCAACCTGACCAGATTTGAATGTGGGTGAGAGACCTGGAGTGGTGATGGCATACAGATGAGTGTAAGCGAATTATGAACCAGGGTAGAATTTATTTTGTTAATTGAATATACATTTTTTTTTACGTACGTCACACACGTACTCTTTTACCTCTCAGTTGGTTATCCGGCTGGTGTCTGAAAATCTGTCTCATGTCCTCCCTCCTATTTCAAGGCACATTCATAAACTTTCCTTTTAAGATTAAAGATTTCTTTTGTAGACGAATTTCTTTAAATTCTACATTCTACTCCCATTGGGATGTGTTTAAGGAAACTAGCAGTGTTGTTGGACTTGCAGTTGATATATTTAAGCAAAGAATTCGGCTTCAGATATGAAGAATATGCTTTTGTGGGTAAATTGAATTCGACATCTGAATACTGTAATACTTTTAGATTCATATCGATTTTTTTGTTGAAATTCAAACTACGTCGTTTTATTCTGCCGCCGATTTTATTTCTAAAGAAGTGTCAACCGAAAAGCGTCTTAAATTTTAAATGTTGTGATACTCTTGTATCTCATTTTAATAATAAATTATGATCCCTGTCCTTAAGATTATATATATATATATATATATATATATATATATATATATATATATATATATATATATATGAAGGAATATTGTTTTAAGGTGTGCTATATCAGAGATAGAGCGTATATAAATACAAATATAAAAGTGAACATTGAAGTCAACACTCAGAGGCGACAAGCTGCTTCATGCTAGAGGCAATAGTCAGGCCGCGATTGTTGGATTTTTTCTCAACTATTTACATATATATAGGTCAGGGGTGCATTGTGGTTAATCCATTCTGACCGTTGTTTTGGCGGGAGTGGCTTGTTTATTTATTTATTTGGGTTAATTTATTTTACTTTTTTTGTTATCATTTTTTATTTTATATATTTATTTATTGTTTTCGGTTTTCGATGTTTTATTAACGTAGTAAAAAAAAGTGATTTGTTTAGCTCGCTTATTTAATAGTTTTGGATTGATTGCCATAGTCTACTCTGCTATTTTGGTGAGGGACAGTTTTTAATTTGTTTATTATTTTATTTATTTATTTGGATTGATTAATTTTATTTGTTTTTGCTTATTTATGTCCATTTTTTTTAGTTGTAACGGTTATTCTAGCGGTGGCGATTTGTTAATTTCTTAATTAATTTATTTATTTACATTAATTTTTACTTATTTTTTCTTATTTATTTGCTTATTTTTTATTTACTCTATTCGGTTTTCGACTTTTGAGTAACGTAATATTTTTTATCGTTATGTAGTAGCTATTGCTATTTTTTCGTCCAATTTCTGGATTGATTGTTGTAGTCTATTCTAACGGTTATTGATTTGTTAATTAATTTATTTAACTTATTTATTTGGATTGATTATTTGTACTTCTATTTTATATATTTATTTTTTATTTTAATTTGTTTTATTTCATCTATTCTAGCGGGAGTGGTTTGTTAATTTGTTTATTATTTGCTTGGGTTAATTTATTTTACTTGCTTTTTATATTATTTCGTTTATTTTTATTTATTCTTTTCAGTTTTCGATTTTTAAGTAACGTAGTAAAAATTTGTTTTCATGTCTGCATTTTGAGATGAGCTCAGATCGTTTATTTAGTAATTTATTTTAGTCTGGGAGGGTAATAAGAGCTATTTTTTCCTCCAGGCAAAGTTTGCAGGTTTTGGATTGATTGTTGTAGGCTGATGGTCTTTTGCTTATTTTCCACAATATTTTTGGTGGGATTTGCGTTTTGCTTTTATTTTCCCAGATATACTTAGAAAGCATTGTGCTGTTCGCCTACTTACTATTTGTGAAAGATGTTATGCACACAAAACATTCCGATGACAGTGTCTAGGGATAATTCGTCTTGTTCTTATTGCCTGCACAGTTCCTACTTAGTCCAAATACTGCTCGCTTATTGTCTGCCCAGTTCCTACTTAGTCCAAGTTCACAATTCCCTTGGAGAGGATCGAAATCGCAATTACTATCTCACCAAATCCACAAATAAACGCTTTAATCGCCGATACTAATGGCGTTAATAAAAGGTTCAGTTATTTAATTCTAACCGTTCATCAGCTTAAAAATGAATTTCTTTCGAAGAAATATTTCTATTAAGATTGCATAATAACATTTTTTCTCTCAATAAAACTCAATTAATTTGCTAATTTGTTGTAACGAAATCTGATTATTTGAAACCAAAGTTAAATTATGTTCTGGACGGTTGTCTCTACAGATTAAAAATATTGAAATGCTTTTCATAAGTTGTCGAAAAAATTGCTTTTTTTCTGTTTTCTATTTTATATGCAACATAATATCAGTTTTGGCATTGAGTGCATCCATATCTGTGCCCACAGGGGATCCCCGTAAAAAAATGAACGCCTAGACAGACATCAGTCATATGAATTAGTTCACTGTATTTACCTTAATATTTAACCTTTGTTCCATATTGAGTTTTTCCTATGGCTAAATTGAACCTCGGCATAAAAAATACTTTGAAGAGAAACCCATTTGTTCACAACGTGGACAATGTTTCCACATCGAAGAAAGATTAATTGTTTAGATCACACGCGCGAGCGCGCGCCCGCACACACACACGCACACACACACGCACACACACACGCACTCATTCTTTTAGAGAAAATGTTTTTGGAGGCAATGATTATATTAATAAACACTAAACGTGGACCATCAACAAATCTGTAGTACGAAAATCCAGACATGCGGCGTTTGGTCATTATTAATTTTATTTTATATTTTCAGCTAAATTTGTGAGCATTTAAAAATATAAACCGGTATTATAAGTTTTTCAACCGAATAAAAAGAAAATTTATTTGAGAAGTTTAGAAGAGAAATGAAAGCTAAAAGTCTATAAAATCTACGTCTTTGACTAATTCAGGCCAATAGCCATTCATCAGCTCTGTTGTTCATATTAGAAAGATACTTACGTGGCTTGAACACAAGTTAAGCTCAGTTTTCGAGTGTTAAGATATAAATTTAATCTGTACTCCTTAATTAATTCTTTGTCTGTAAGACAAATTTCAGACTTTTTTCCATTGTTTGACAATTTATTTTATGGCGGGAATGTATCTCGCTGCTACAAAGCACTTAAATATTTCTATCTGCATGAGACTCTATAGTATCACAGTTTCTACAATACTGCGGAGATCGTTGGAGAATTGACGAGACTTGAAGTTTACTTTTCTCCAGCAAAAGTCACGTGTTATTAATGGTGCAGAAACGCAACTTGTACAAAATAATAATAATAATGATAATGATTGTAAATCAATTGACATATTTATTGTTGGGCTAAAAGGGAAATGAAATTTCTGGAAATAGTAGCTAAGAACAAATGAATTAGAACGAAGAATACTAAAGAAAAATTAACGGAAAGTATACAATAACGCTACAAATATCATTTGTGCAGAGAAATGGAAGAAATTGCTAATAAATATAGTAAATAGCTCATAAGAAGAATAAAATTTGATAGGGTAGGAACTGTTGTCCACAAGGAATTGTACAAACGGGTAGAATTTGGTGATAAGTACAGTGCATAAATTGTCTTGTATATATGGAAGGAAATAAACATTGAAATGGACCACTTGATTCAGGCAAACAGACAAGACGTAGTGATAAGGACCAATCTGTCAGTTGAATAGAAGAAATATATTAAATATATCATATAGGAAGAAAATGAGTAACTACCGACACCGAAGTTCGAGTGTGACACTCTGAACTTATGAATATACGTTTTCCGCTATGTGTATAAATAGCGATGCCAGTCTACTGACTGGAGTGATAATTGAGTGTTTTTTGGTTGAAACTATCCAGTCGAATTAGTATGAATTATTTTGCGTCGATGATTTGGGTTTTGATTTAGGATTTACCTGACATTAATCCGAGCCGCACTATTAACAAGATATTCATTGTAATGGTTAATTATCTTTGGTTGACTTTTACTTCTTTGTTCTTAAGTATTTATTTGTGTTTGTAATTAAATACTATTTTATTTTAACATTGAAAAGTTGAGTTATACTTAATTATTAACGGTCATCGTACGTCATAAAAAAATACAAGTCTTGCCACACAGCACTAGTTTTCATGTGTGAACAAGTAAATCCTATAATAATAATAATAATAATAATAATAATAATAATAATAATGTGCATCTTCGTTCATGAGCGTGAGTAGTGGGGAGCATCAGAGCTGGGGATCGAGGGTAAGGTTCTTTAAGAGATTAAGTCAGCAAAGGCGATTTTGTGAATCACTCCTACATACTTTGGAACAACCAGTCGGAAAGTGTCTAAACTGATTGGGTTATATCGCCTGGAGGCATTTTTAAATGGGGACCACTTGCAGAATCTGTCAACGTATCATGCACATTTAGTTGGGATGCATTTCGCTGCTATAGTCTAAGCATATTGGATATCATGATGTCTATATTTCGGCTTCCTATATTTATATCGCAGCGCCACTTTATTAGCAGGCTCTGCTCTCTCACTCAGTGTAATAATAATAATAATAATAATAATAATAATAATAATAATAATAATAATTCCTGGTAACCCTAAAATATATAAATTGCAAAAATTTACACTCATGGGTCCTTTTCACATTATGTAGTTTTATATCTTTGCATTGAACACAAATCTCCCGGACAAAACTTGTCTCTTGAAATCACTGCTTGAGAATTGGGGCCAACTCGTACTACACAAATCAAAGGAAAAGTACAACAACAATAATAATATTAATAATAAAGCTATCAAAATACAAGGACATTGAAATCGAAATCTCAAAAATGTGGCATATAGGAACATCAAGAATCCCTGTTGTAGTTGGATCCCATCGGATTGGTTGGAAAAGATTCCAATAGACTCATTGAAGGGATTCCTGGAAGCCCATGCCTTAAAGAAATACAAAAAATTGTTCTCATGAATACAGCCCACACCTTACGAAGGTCTTTATCTATCTAAAATATGTGTTATTTTTTTACTTTCTCAGTGGAAAATGTCATGATGCCATTTCTGACCGTAGTTCTCTGGGCGGGACCCTGAAAGAAATGAGTACACACCAGAAATCAAAGGAAATACTACTACTACTACTACTACTACTACTACTACAACAAATAATAATAATAGCACTTGGAGAAAAGAATGTAAGTGCTGCCATGATAAACTGGTCACTCGATTTGCCTTGGTGACTATGTAGGAAGTTGACGAGAAATGGTACGTCCACAAGCCAAAGAAGCTGATCAAAAACGATCAAATGAAAATATGAGATTTCTACATCCAATCACACTGCATCCTTTATGCCATCTAAGAAGACATCACTGTCGTTGTAAAAAAAAAGAAAAAAGAAAAAAATTGTGAAAAAATCCTCCTCAACGTTCCTGTTGAGCCTAATATCGAAGTCAAAGAAATTGAGAAGCTTAAGAAATATATCAATTTCCGGAATGAAGTTGTCAAAATTTGCCACTATTGTTCCAATTATTATTGGGTCGTTGAGGTCTATAGCAGAGAAAATCGGTATAAATCCTAGTATCCCATCACTGTAGAAGTCTGCGTTGTTTGGCATAGCAAGCAAAAGCTGCTGTTTGAGGTCGTCGTACGACTTGATAGAGAAGACCCTGAATAACAGATCTCCAAAGGAAAATGAAAAACCAGGCGGAAAAAGAGAACTTGTTCTAAATGTAAAAACTTGATACTGATTTGAGATCAAGATTCAAGAGATCGTCTTTGCTTAGAGGATTGACACAATACAGCCATTCTACACTTATGTTATACTAAATTAAACTGAATCAGCCTCACAGTTGACGTAGTTTCATATTTTTCATTTTTGGTAGAAATTTCTATTTTGGGTGCAGGTAAAGACACATTGGATTTTGAACGTAGGTCTTTCAGGTTCCGACATCTCTAGTAAATGACATTAAAAATTTACTTAGTTGAGTCTGTTGGAAATGATAAAAATTGTACTAATCTAAAGGCCGTTTTGGAGGCCGAAGGCTATATCGACGAAAACGTTGCGTTACTAGCAACAACCCCAGTAATCCGAAAAGCATATGGAATAAGGAATTTATATATATTTTTTTAATATTTATATATTTTTATATTTATACTTTATAAGGCCATTTATATTTTATCGTTGAAGCCCTCTCTGTGTAAACAGAAGGACTTCGTACTGGGCCTCCAACTTAATTTCCATCTAAGCAATAATTTTTTTTTGCAATACATATTGTCCAACTTTTTTAGTGTTAATTCTATTTAATTTATTAACCTTGATTTAGTTCTGTTGAGCGAGGCTTGAGACCGGTTAGCTAGCCTGTTTTTCAGTTTCATCTCCTCTTAAATATAGAAATTGGTCACATGATATTAGACGGTCTCTCATTGGTTAATAAAACCACGTGGGTTCAGAAAAAAAGGCTGACCACCACCAGAGAAGGTATCAGGTCTACTCCTATTCCCGTTTTCTGGTTAACTTAGCTAGGGTATGCATGCTCATTGGTCCCCTTTTATTTCTGCCCCTATTTTTCTTTTGTTTAATTCCCAATCCCTTCCCTCGTTAGGTGGTCAGTGATGTCAGTTCTCTGGTGGATGCGGGGCGCCTTTCGTTTCGTGTGTGTGATTTTTCGTATTTGTTGTTGTGGATGAATGTGTGTGTGCCTGTGTGTGTGCCTGTGTGAATGTTTTGGAGGAATGAATGTTTTCCTTATTTTTCATAGTCCCGCATTGATTTCGTCCAGTTAACTGATGTTTCTGTCACATTTAGGGATTGTGGGTTTTTTTTTATTACTAATCCTATTTTGTTTTGTTTTATGTAAATAAGATTAAGTCATATTGTAAATAATCATTGATTTTTTAAAAAATTGTTGTTTCCCCCACCCCCAGACTTTGAAATGTACATATGGGGACTACTTAGGATTTCATAGAGAATTTGAGGTATCATGGTGGACGCAGTAAGAAAGGTAGGAGTGAATGTGTTGTTTTGGTGAAAGGATTATTGTTGGTATGTTTGGGTCCGTGTCTGTGACTAGCTAAGTTTAGAATTAAGACAGAAGAAGACCGTCATTCCCCAACCCCCTTTTAGGCCTTGTGCCACATTTTGTACAAAAGTACAAATAAATATTATCAGGTCTGCTCCGAGATAACAGGGAAGAAATTTCCTCCGCTGCCAATGGTGCCATTTACCGAGGGTTTTAAGGGTACAAGCTACCTAGCCGGTGTTCACTTACCAGTCGGGTAAGTCCGCCTAACACACTCTCTCTATATAGGAAAGGACATAGTGTTTATATTTCAACCTTTGTATTTCATGTAAATAAATATGTTATTAGTAAAATTTATTTACTTCTTACTTTACTCATGTCTTTTAAAGGATTCTCTTGAAATGAAAAAACAAAAAACAAAAAAAAAACAACAACAAAAAAACGCAAACATATTCAATGACAAGGAATAGCAGTCAAATTCTTTACGAAGACGAAATGCACAATCTGCATTTAGCCCTCACCAATTTTGTTCCTTTGCAACGGTCATAACTCTATCCCCCCAAAAAAAAGTGAAAAAAAGAGAAATATTTTTCATGAAAAATGTTTGGCTTTATTGAAAAGAAAAACATTTTTTGTAATCATGTAATATATGAATAAAGAACAAATGTTCAGAAACGGCCAGTGATTTGAATTTTTTTAATATATTTCTAAAACTTCTTAATTAATTCACGTACACTTAAAAGATTAAAAAAATATACGATTTCTTCAAAATTTACAACGGTTAAAAACAAAATTTAACGTAATAAAATTGAAAAGCTCTTCATCATGGCCACTATGTAGGGATCTTCGTGGACTGAATTTTTCTCATTAGATATTTCATAAGATTTTTTAAAGAAAGTTATTAATCAAAGCTATTAAGAACATTTTAAATATTAATTACTATAACGAAATGTTTTATTATTTTTTCAATGATTTTAATTCTATTCTGTTTCAGATCGTTACAGATTTCAAACAAGATATAATTTCAAAATTACACAAGAACTTACACTTTTGTCCTTCAAATATTGTAATTATCTTATTTGTGCTTTGTTCAAAGATTAACTTAATAATTTTCTTTTCTTAACAAAGACATTTTGCTTCTATTTGATAAAACAAGAGAAAACTTCAAATCGGAATGAAGTTATAGATTACCTCTTCTTTCATAAATCAGTTTTTACAGTTTATCTAATTTCATTGTTTGTTTCCCATCTTCCTTCTCCCCATTCTAGCCTTTAATATTTCAAATACAGAATATTTTCATTTTGCCTTTGTTCTAATCAATTAGGGAGGCTGCTTTCTTTATTTATCTGCTACACTCATAAGTGTCCAAAAGTTGACACTTAATACTTTTTTAATGCGTTATAAATAGATAAAGCAAACACTGATATTATTAACGGTTTATTTTAATTTGAAAATTGTTTCCAGTTATATATGAAACCAGATGTTCGTGTCGGGTAGCGGTTATTGACGATAAAATAGGATTGGAGTGTCGAATTCAAATCCTATCCGAAGAGATTTGGAAGAAATATCGTTGGAATATTCTGAATTCAATACCAGTTGGGTTCAGAAATAGCAATTCCAACCCATAAACCCCACTTGTAATGGAAACCAAAACAGCACCACCTAGTGTGGTGAGGATGTGGCCTTAGTGCGGTGAATCTGTGGCACTATATATATGGCATAAAAAGTCTACCAGGTTAATATACAACATACATGAGACTTTTTTTAAAAAGAAACTAATAGAATATCAGATGTAAATTGGTGTATAAAACATGTATGATGACTATTAAAGAAATAGTGTTTAATGGGGTCAGACCTGCGTCCTTGGTGTTTTTACTTCTGCCTTAGAGATCTTAATAATAATAATAATAATAATGAAGTTACTCTTACTTGATTAATACAAGTTATTTTTGGAAAGTATCCAGCCTTTTTAAAATCTCTCGGTAAGATGATACACATTTTTGATGCAACTGGATGTACAATATATACTAGTATTTTATGTATGGACGCATGTCTGAGTGGACCATGAGACTAGGGTTCAAACCTCATCGTGGTCGATTTATCAGGTGACTTATTGATGTTATCGTCCTGAGGAAGCAATCCCAGTGTGCGGCACCTTTGGAAATTGACTACAAACCGTATCACGCTCTGACCCAGGTCTTGCGAGTTTATTTGGATAGACGGATCTATTTGGGAGCTGTCGATGATTGTGCTAGCACAAGCCATCGTGACCGAGGGTACTGGCCTTGTTCAGCCTGTTGATCAGGCCAGATAATGCGTCCAAACACTGTAACTAATGTCTGCTCAGCATAGTTGCAGTATAAAACACAGGTGCGCTCTATGGGTGTTGAACAAACACAGATATGCCTGAGAAGATGTCTGCAACAGGGATTGGATATCCGCCCTAGTAGACAGGCATCCTCGGATACGAGCAGCCAGCTATCACCGTTTTATGTATAAATGTATGCTTTAAGATATATCGTGTTTATATCGTATTAGATGATTATTTTCACATATGAGTCGGCGCCATGATCCTCGTCCAATATAAATAAATAATCAGTCAAGTGGGTGATTAAAGCGGGAAAAGCGATAAAATTGTGGGGAAAAAAACTAAACTTAAAAAAGTCGAAGAATAAAGGTTCGGAAAATTTTGATCAAAGATTTTTTTTCATCCCAAGGAAGATAACAAAGCCACTAAGACGCAGGGTGGTTACCTTGCTTGAAAGAATATAATAAAAATATAATAAAAAGAGAAACATTATTAAAGGCCGAGAAAAATGAAAGAATAAGTATTTAGGAGACAGAAGAATTTGAATTTTTTTTTTCAATTTTTGAAGATCAAAGACTTCCACACGCAAGAAGTGCAATAGAAAAAACTGCTTATATTAATCGAAGTGTATCAAAATAAAACATTTAAAAGTATCTTTCTATTTGAATCAATTTCAAGTAAAACTCAACACAGGAATTACAACTTTATGAAAATTAATCTTGATAATAAATCAATTAAAACGTATTTTTGAGGCTTATCAACCCTATTCAGGTTATTTAGAGAAAATATTTTAGATATTAAAAACTTTTTGAAGATAATGCTTTACTGATACAAGTTCAACTAATTAACCCATTGTTGAAATGTGGAGATGTGCATTCATACCTTTCCCAATAGGGGCACCGCGACGAAGTGTAATGATTAGCAAGCTTGTCTCACTAGGTCAATTACGACTGAATAGTGAGTTCGAATCTTGCTCGGTGTTTCGGCCTTATGTCATATCTAAGCTACGCTTAAAAAATCATATATTTCCCAAGAGTAATTGCGAGTAAGTGAATATAATGAACCCACTGGGATTGGAACTCGGCTCACCGATTAACAATCCCGACCGCTTATCCATTACACCACCAGCATGTCCAAACTTACAGCACCTGGTATTCCCAAGTGGTTACCCATCTAGTTACTGACCAAGTCGGACGTTGCTTAACGTGAAATGGCCGCAAACTGCTCTTGAACTTAAACAACAGACAACAAGAATGAAATTGGTGACTCAATACAGACGACACCAACTGTTAGTCATCACTTATCAACATTCCTTTTTAGACACATCCATTTTTTTATAGCTTATCTATATTTACCACACTTTCTGACATTGATGAAGTATTTTAACGTGTCACTGTTGGTAGAAAATTCAGTTTTATGGAAAAATAGATAAACTAATTTAGTCGTCCACACTTTTGAAAAAAATGTCTGAAATTTATAGTGGGTGACTTTCTATTTCCTTCTGAGATGTATTCATAATATACTTGTATTAATTTTATCGATAATTAATTAGGTAAGTGTAATTAATCGGCTTGGAATTAAATCCAATTTGCTTCATCATAGTTTGAGTAATCCGAAGAAAAATGAATTTGAAACTCATAAGTTGGTAACTGTTAGTTTCGTGGATCTTATCAATGGATTACGAATAAGGCATTTAGTGAAACCGCCACAAATATCTTTACATTTGTTGAAACAGTAACTGATAATTGAATCGACAAAAAGAGTTCCAGTTCCAGCGGGGACAGTTTGTGTTACACTAATACCCCTAGGAAAGGCATGAACTCGCTTCTCCCGTATTAGCTCTGGGTAAATAGCGGGACAATTCCCTTTATTCTTGTAAGGTAGTCCATCTTGGGCGTTCGATAAGAGATCATAAAAGATCGTTCATTGATTCTGGTAGAAAGAAACCCGTGTTCTTTGGTGAGGAGATGGGTACTGCCTAGTACCCCGCCTCAATTCCCCGAGAGAAGACATAAAGGTGAATTAATTGACCTGACAACCCGGCAATCTAATGGGTCATAGGTAACGTCAACATTTTAATATAGATTCTTTCTTACTTTTTGTTCCCGTAAAGTCTTTGCTTTATTTAAGTTTTTCTCTCTGTTCCCTTTTGATTTTCTTCTTATATCGCAGCCATTTTTTATATCAATTTTATCTTTATATTTTCGAGTTTAGTTCACAGGGGAGAGAAATCTTGCAAGCAAAGCCTCTTTTAGAAATCGGCTATCAATATTTTGGCTTCTTAATGAGCTGGGATACCGAAGGCTTTACTCATTTACTAAGATGAACTGAATAGGGGAAATATAGAGACGAAGATTATGACAATCATTCATTGCTTCTGGTGTCAAAAAACTGAGTATCACTTGACATCTACCTTCCCTGAAAATTATCATTGATAATGGTAGTCTTTAAAAGGCAACTAACATTGATACTGGCTGGAATTATGTAAGCCACCTCAGCTTTTAGGCAGGCTTCTATCGATGTTTGCAAAAAAAATGTTCCTTAAATAACTAACCATACTTGATTGGTAGCAAGACTATCATTTTACACTTGAAATGACTAGATGTAACCGCAAGTTCTATAGTAATAGTTTCCTCTATCGCACTTCTCGCTTGTGGGACTCTTTGATATAAAAATAATTTAAATTCAATATAAAACGTTATCTTCTGTCTTGATACTTATTCTTTTCTTCTTCTCGGTCCTTAATAATGTTTATCTTTTTATTATATTGTTTCATAGACATTAACCGCCGCGCGTCTTAGTGGCTTTGTAACCTTGCTTGGGGTGAAAAAATCTTTGAGAAAAATCTTCCGTGCCTTTATTCTTCGACTTTTTCAAGTTTATTTTTTTTTCCCCACAATTTTATCGCTTTTCCCGCTTTAATTACCCACTTGACTGGTTATTTATTTATACTGGACGAGGATCATGGCACCAACTCCTGGTTCATGTGTTTTGACAATGGAAGGCGACAAATTTGCTGGAAATATAAGAGTTTTGTTGCGGACTTTGTTGTAAAACATTTCGGGAAAGGCGAGTTCAGTTTGATAGCTTTGTGTTAAAAACTCCAGATTGAAAAGCATGATGCTCACAGTTCAAATCTGCGGCATAACAGTTAAATGACATGAGGAAAGCAACTTTGAATTTTGGGAGGGGGGTATCTTATCTCACCCGCCGGAAAAATCATTAGGAGAGGATCATATATTTAAAAACCAAAAAGAGTAACAATTGCGCGTATAAAGTCATCTGAGAAGAGTAATGAGGAAATCAACGGAATCAAGAGAAGAAAGTTAATGTAAGGTGATATAGAGATTGGT
Organism: Acanthosepion lycidas; assembly: GCA_963932145.1. NCBI lineage: Eukaryota > Metazoa > Mollusca > Cephalopoda > Sepiida > Sepiidae > Acanthosepion > Acanthosepion lycidas. The sequence continues at coordinate 1,346,961 of OZ010580.1, forward strand.
GAGAGAGAGTGTGACAGACATGGTCGAAATTAGGGAAGGGAGAGAGAGGAATGATTTTAAATCTATTTTTATTACAATACTTAATAGTGATGAAGAGGCGGGGCTAAGGACCAGACATTGACCTATTTAATAGGTTATCTCACCGGAAACGAAGAGAGAGAGAGAGAGAGAGAGAGAGAGAGAGAGAGAGAGAGAGAGAGAGAGAGAATGAGATGTAAGAAATAAGAGGTGGAATTAGGGCTTTTAAGGAAAGAAAGGGGGATAGAGATTTGGAAAATGAAAATAAGAGGATTAATGTATGTGGCCATATAGCGGCTAATTTGTGAACACACACACACACATGAAAACCAAAAATATGCATAAGGCAATATAGTTTTACATTGCACATTTCATACCTATAATCCGTTTGTTGCATTGTCACGATATCCTATGTTTGCGGTGAACTACGATCGTTCCTTTGCAGTGGATTGCATCGGCTGTATCCAGGCCCTACTACAGTAGAGTCGCGCCGTGTTGGTTTTCTCACTGAAATTCAACATCCATCTTTTCAGCAGGCGAAAGGCTTTCTTCTAATAATATATCGTATCAGTCAATTTTATTGTCTCCAGCAGGGAAATGGTGCCGAAAACTTGTCAATGACGGAGAGGTTACAATGAGTGAGAGACCCTCCCTGCCATCTGCAAGCTCCCAAGTCAAATCCCTCACTAAATATCTCGACGGGAGGAACATTTTGTACCAAGAAATCACTCCTTCTCGCTAGTTGCTGATTAGTCAAATCACGGACTAATGAAAAGATGCACGCTTCATTATGCTTATTTTCCTTTTTTTTTCTTGCGGAATTTGGATCTCAACTAATCCTGTCAAATATACCGTATTTCAGAAATCTGGGTGGCTGTTTATGAGGGAATTCTATTCTTCCTAATTCTTAATCTTCAAGTATTCTTTTTTATACTACAACCACAATATTACAGGTTGACATATTTCAAGAATAGGTCATGTCAAGTTTGATCCTACATAATTTGGTGTGTGTAGGACTGTAACATTTCCATGGCTTCTCAAATATATGAATGGCCAACTAAGCAAATAATATGGCCTATAACACTTTTTTATATTCATATCTATCTATCTATCTATCTATCTATCTATCTATCTATCTATCTATCGTGTGTGTTTGTGTGGGGGGGGGGAGAAAGCGGAAAGTGGTACTTCCTATGTAAGCTATACGTTGTATATATATATTGATACTGTTTCCGGAAATTACGGGGAGGTTAATATGTCGGAAGGAAACTTACTCTGCCATTAAATTACTAAATCTAATTTAGGCAGGACTTCTGTTGGTAAATTTGGAGGAGGAGAGAAAATAGAAGGAGAAAGGAGGAGTGGGTTATAAACGAAGAGAAGAAAGGAAAAATTAAAAGGTGAAATGTTGGAAAAGAAGAGGAGGAAGAGAAAATGCAGATAAATATAAAACTAGAATAAGGAGGTTAAAATAATAAAAAGGAAGATAAAATTCATATGAAAAAGAGAAAAAGAAGGAACGAAAAATAGAAGACAAGGAGAGAAAAATGATGAAAAAGTGGAGAAAAAACTAAGAAAAATAAAAAGAAAGAAGAATCTGAAGAGGAAAAGAAAAGTTTGAGAAATATGGAACAAAAACGAAAGGCTAAAAAGAGGAGAGAGAAAAAGAGTGAAAGAAGAAGAAAAAGAAAGGGTGGAAATAGGATTTGGAATTTCGGTGTAGAAGAAATCTCAAAAAAGTGGGGAAAAAAAAAAAAAGGCAGAAAAGAAAACGAGAAAAAAGTGAATCATTGAACAGACTTTGGAGAAAGTGATTGATTGCGTGACATGAAACGCCATTGAATATGGAAATTTTCGTTGGCTTCCGACACTCGACGTTTATTTTTAGTAGTCGGAAAATAATCAACTCTAAAAAGAACCAAGAGTTGAGGAATAACGGACAGTGGAAAAAGTAAAAATCTGAGAAAAATATTAAAAAGTTGAAGAAAAAATTCATATATAAGTGAGCATGCATATATATATATATATATATATATATATATATATATATATAATTTTAAGGTATGCTATATTTATGGGATAAAGTGCTTAATATCAGTGATAGAGCGTATGTAAATATAGAAGTGAATTTTCAAGTCAACATTCAGAGGCGACAGACTGTTTCATGCTAAACGCAATCATCAGATTAGGTCGCTTGATGCTTGCGTCTAGCATGAAACAGCCTGTCGCCTCTGAGTATTGACTTCAATGTCCACACACACACACTCATACGCACATATATATAAACTCACACACACACATATATATAAACTCTCTCTCTCTCATACACACACACACACACATAAACTCTCTCTCTCTCACACACACACACACACACATATATATATATATATAAACTCTTTCACCACAAGATATGAGACAAACTTACTAGTCATCTATCTATCTATCTATCTATCTATCTATCTATCTATCTATCTATCTATCTATCTCTGTTCATGCCTCTACACATGTGTATATTGAGAACGAGAATAATGAGGTTTTAAATTATATATTCTTAATTATTTGTAATTATTTAACTTTATCATTCCAAAATGTCGCACTTTTTTCCGTTCACTCACCTGCAAAGTATTTAAACTCACCGACATTTGTTTTGCAATTCTGGTTTATTCACATTTTTCTTGAATTTATGTCAACTTTTTGGCGGTATTTCTGTTCTTTCTTGAGTTAGTCAAAAGATTCAAGTTAATATTTTGCAAACGATTTTTGTTGTGCTTTTGTTCCTCTTTTGTTTGTGACAAATGATTGCGCGTGAATATTCCCTAAAACAATTCCGTAGAGCTTTATCCATGACAAAGATGACGACTCTGTCGGTTATTCCTTTTGATGTGTAATGCGCAGAAGACATTGTCAGAGATCGTATGTTGCGAAATAACACGGAATGAATTACGGTGTTGATGAGAGAATTGTCACCAGTTGATGAAAAATGCCATCAGATCCGGTTTTCTTATTTCAATGGACGTTTTACACACTGACGATTTGCATAAAAAATTTAGAACACATTTTAGAAGACATAAATTTTTCTAATATGAAACAAAGTTACACGACGTACAGGTAAATTTTAGCGTAAAGTGTCCCGTTTCTGATGAAAGCAAGCTGAACATACACGATGACTGCGGCAACATATTCTGCCACGTTCTTTGAAATACATACATTCATAACTTTGTAAAATAATTAAAATAGTTTTCTCATGACATTTACTTTTAAAAGAAATGCGAATAAATTATTATCACAAGAGAGGCTCTTTGTGTCTATTCGTAATAATTTTAAACGTGTTCGCAAAGGGGCAAAGATTTTGTTCGCTGACAAAATGAGGCACCGTATAGTGTCTAACAAGTTTGGTTATCGTGACTACTTACGGATCTCTAATAGCGTGTTAAATATGAGTAAGCCTTCTGTCTCTCTTCACCTAATATGAGATGTTAATATTTACTCGTAAATCAGAATGTTTTGCTCGTAAATTCTCTTCCAATTCTACTCTTGACTCATCTGCTGTATCTTTTCCTGACTTTTCACTTATAATTGAGTCTTTGCTGTGTGATATGTATATAACTACATTTATGGTTTCTGCTATCATTAGTCAAATCGATTTCCAATATGTGGATTCGTGAGTATTCTTGCAATAGAAAATCTCCTCTTGAAATGACTTCTGTCCTCTCTAAAATTGACAATAAATACCATGCTGCTTCTTGCTTTTTGGTAATCCTCTTCTGTAATTTCAGACTTTAAGAATTCAAGCGAACCATCCGATCCTTTCAATTACCGGCTTGTAAGCCTTCTACCTCTTTTTGGTTAAGTACTAGACGCTCTAACCAACTCCAAATTGGTTAAGCATCTCACCTCTCAGAATTTTCGTTCAGACAAGCAATATATCTTTCTCTTCTGTAGGTCAACTGATGTTTTAACAGTCACTGCTTAAAGAGTCTACCTTTCATATCTATTTTTAGATAAGAATGTTGAAGCCCAGGCTGTTGCTTTGTATACCTCGAAAGCGTTTGACAGGATTTACCATGCTGGTCTTCTTCAGAAGTTGAAAGATTATGGTACTTCTGAACGATTTTGTGATTTGATCCAATCTTTCTTATTAAATCGCGCAATGAAGGTTCTTTTGAACAGCCACACAGAATTTTTGCATTAATGCCCTATTCTTGAAACAAATTTATTCGGAATTTTCATCAACGATCTTTACGATGCTATCAATTCTCAAATCAGTACCTATGTTGATGATACAACTATTTACTCTTGTCTTTATGGTAAGTCAGATCAGTACAATAAGGTCACATTAGCAGCTCATCTAAAAAATGTCCTACATTCTGTTGTTAACCGAGGCAAGAAATATCTTGTTAATTTTAAAACTTGCAAAACGACATCATCTGAGAAAATCTTTTTTGAATTCCAGCATCACGGGTATCCATGAGAGTGACTCACTTCGCATTCTCTAGCTGACATTTTCCGTTGAAGTAAAATGGAAATCAGTATCTATTAGGTTGATGCAAAAATAATGACGTAATAATGTCGTTTTTTGATGTATTTTTTAACGTCAAAAAACGACATTATTACGTCATTATTTTTGCACCAACCTAATAGTTCTTCTGCTAGAAAGATTAGTTCATTGTGTTGTGCTAGATAATTTTTTTCTCACCAGAATCTAACAGATTCATAAATCTACCATTCGTCTATGCATTGAATATTTACTGTCGCATCTCGCTTGGATCTTCTGCTGTGCATTTATATTGATATTCTTGATAAAATGCAACAAAGAATCTGCAATTTGCAATATGTATTGTTTGTTTTGTTGAAGGGAAAACGACTTACCAGCCCCCCCCCCCCAAACAACACACGCTTGTACGTGTCTCACGTACAAAATAGGTGAGAGAAAATGTGTCCGATTCAAAAGCAGCCATTTGAAAACAACTCGTTATCGGAGTTTAGAGATTTTACGAGACTAGGGAACAACGCTGACGAGACGCCAACGAGTCGAGTGGTTGTGTTTTGTGTGTGAAGTTTTTACACTACCCAGTAATCAGATGCAAAAGAGGCTTCGGATCACATGTGGACAAGTTTGTCAACACCAGTTACATCTGGGTTTTTCCTGTTAGCAGTTACCTTTTAAGAACAACTTGTCCTTGTAGTTTAGAGCATTTGTGAGACTTGTGAGGAACACTGAGGAGATGCATACAAGTTGGGTTTTTGTGCTTTTGTGTGTGAAGTTTTACTTTAGTCTCACCGATTGTGATTTGTAAACAAGACTATGAGAAAAAAATGAATAGTTTGCCTGGAGAACCTTTGTCACTCAGGATTAACCCCCACTAAGGATTTTTGCTAGTTGCTCGAATTTAAGCAACAAGCTATTTCGTCACTCATGGCAAGTTTGACCTGAAACTAATTTGATGGTTCAGATTGTGATTTCACTATTGTTCAGAAAGGCTGAACTAGTTTGTGATCTGTGTGAAGAACATTGCTAGCATTCTGCCGCTTCAATTGATGGGAGATGCGTTTGCTGGGTTCCAACAGCTCGTCAAGGAAGAAAGAAAAGATGTAGGCTATATCAAAGGTTGCCTTTGCCACAGATCCGTTCATAGCATGCGACCTGTTCATAGTTAGGTGCTGGAATGCAAACGAATCTGTGGATTAAACCCCACTAAGAATTTCTGCCAGTCGTTCGAATTTAAACGACAGTTTTGAGTTTAAATTAATAAACAAAAGTTATTCAATAAATTTGTAGAATTATAAAAATATGGCGTTATTATAATTTTGAATTGTTATTGTCGTCATAATAATATTATAACGAAAATTGATTGAATTATTTTATTTTCTTGATATTTCTGTAAATTTTATCTTATAGAGCGAAACTTTCGGAATACACACACACATACACGGTCACTCACATACACACACACACGCGCATACACTCACACCCACATACACACACGAAAACTCGCAGACATTATTCACAGGCATACATGATATTTTTTCTGTTTTTCATTGGCTCAGGGAAGAGTTTTATTAAATGCGACAAAATTAATAATGAATATTCAAAAGTAAGATCGATCATCGAACACTAATATTACAAAAACAATTTGCGACAGACCCTCCTAAAAAAAAGTAAAAACAAAACAAAACAACGATATTCAAAATAAGAAAACATCAATTCCCGTGTGAAGTAAATTTCCCAAGTTTCTCTACGCTCCCAAAGAATAATAATGCCGAAAAATGATTAATTACTTTGCATAGGTTCTTAAAGTTGTTCAGAGAATTTCATTTTATTTTATTCTTCTTTCCCTAATTTTCTTTTTATCTCTAAATATTTCGTTATTTGATTTTCTACTTTTGTAAAGTATCGACCATTGCATCTTACATTTGACCATCTTTATATATTCTGGGCAAAAGTTTACTAAGTCAAAATGGCTACAATTGAAAGAAAAGAAAAAAATGGAGAAAAAGAGAGAAAAGGAAAAGCAACAATAAGGAATGTGTGTAAAATGAAAAAAAAAAAACAAACAAAAAAACGACGAAAATTATAAATAACCACGCCATTTTACACGTATGCAGATACGCGTAGCAGTGGGCGTATATGCGCACGTGCACGAACACATAGACACACACACACACGCAGAAAAAAAAACAACAAAAAACTCAAAACTTGCACGAATGAAACAAAAAAATCGAGACGTATAAGCATTAAATTGCCTATAACCCTGACGAGTGAACAGTGATTTTTGTCTGCGAAGCTCTGGATTCTTTTTAATGTAAAAACAGCAACAATAAGACTACATTACATTTCGTTTGTAATGGCTAAAAACGTAATAAATTATGTTTTTAATAACATTTACTTCATTGAAATAATAATTTATTTCATTTTAAAAATTGCTTTTACACAGAATTAAAATACTTTATTAATAAATAAATTTCTCTGGAATATTTTCAACAAGGCTAAATGACAACTAGTTCTACTAATTCTTATTACTAATTCTTATTAATAATTATTATTTAGTCCGGATGATATAGTCTAGGTAATAAAATATCACAAAACAAAAAACATTATTCATTCAAATAAAAAAGTACAATTTAATTGGTATTAATTAATTTAAAACTTGTTTTATGAACAATATTACTTATTCTGTTACAAAACACATTAAAATATTACTTATTCTGTTACAAAACACATTAAAATATTACTTATTCTGTTACAAAACACATTAAAATATTACTTATTCTGTTACAAAACACATGAAAATATTACTTGTTCTGTTACAAAACACATTAAAATATTACTTATTCTACTTAAAATTTCTTGCAGTGATTTTTCTTTATACATTTAACCATAGCCAGAAACCAAAGTTGTGACATGTCTTACTTCATGTTCTTTTGAGACAGTGTCATAACGTTATATTGCAATATATGTTTTGCCCTTTATATCCTGTTATTAAAATTAAAATCAGTCGCTCATCCAAAATATTTCCATTTAAGATCCTAAATTAATTAAGATTGATATGTCCGATTTCAATATAAAAAAAACAAAAACATAACAGCTTACAGAATTTGCTTCCCTAATAAAATTTCCCACCGCCATAATACCGCTTCTTTCTATGCCTTTTCAATAAATATTTAATTGCAATATTTGTGATGAGAGTTCGTCTTTGGTATCTAGACTCTATGAATTTAAGCGTGCTACCAGATTGGCGGGAGGATTCCATCCTTTTACAGTTGAAATGACTAGATGTAACCGTAAGTTCTATGCTAACAGTTTCTTCCCTCGCACTTCTCACTTGTGTAACTCTCTCTCTCAACCTCTTGCTTTCTAATCATCTTTAGTATTTAAAAATCTAGATGCAATGTTAGTCGTCATCTTTTGTCTTCTTTATTCCTGTTCTTTACTGTCCTCTCTCCTTAATAGTAGTTTTTCTCATATTATCTAACACTCAGTAACCCCTTGCATCCAAGTAGCTTTATTGCCTTTGATCTTCAAAAATTTAAATGCAATCTTAGTCGTTATCTTATGTCTTCTTAATTCCTGTTCTTTTATTGTCCTCTCTCCATAATTATGTTTTTCTTTTAAACTTGTTCTTTCGTAATTTTTAACCCCTTACATGATGTGAAATGTTAAAATAAATGACAGAAACGGTCTTTTATTCATGAGATGCAAAAATATTGAAATCAAGCATTGAAAATGATTTGCATAAATACTCTTATATTTCAGTTAAATGTTAGACAGTAGATTGGAAAATATTTCACCTCTAGGCTAAGGCTAGATGCTATCAAGTCTTGTAAGCAGATGCTATTTTTCGTATTTACCAAGTTATTTTTGGTGGGTTTAGTGTTATTTTTTTGAGGTTACTTATTTGTTTTGGGAGTGTTCGATGTGCGTATTTTCTTTGAAAATGACGTTTTGTGTTCAAAGCATTTCTGTTTCTGTTGGATTTAACAGTGACTTGATATATGACATTGATTTGTAAGCAGTTAACGTTTAGTGAACGTTTGGAAATTATGCTGCAGTTACAGGTGGAGCTTGTCAGTGTCCAAGTGATTTTTTTTCTTTGTGTTTTTTATTGTTCACAGTATATTTTCAATGCAGCTAAGTTGAATATTTTGCGCAGTTCACTTGTTTTTGGGAAGTGTTTTTCGATGAATTTGATGAACATTTAATCTATATTCATTTTTCCCTTCAGTTTTTATTGTCCAGTGGGTTGAACTGGATGATGTTTTTTTTCCTACTGCATTGTTTGATCCAATGTGGTGTGAATGTTGTTTGCCGATTATGAAACAGCCTTAAATAACAGGGTTTTTTTTTTTTTTTTTTTTTTTTTCGGGAAAATTACCATTCAAGCAAGAGAGAACCAAACAATGCAATAGAAAAAGAATCATTCTATACTTGAAGCCGCCATACAAATGGCAAAATGAATACAGATCAAATATTCATAAAACTCATCGACAAACGCTTCCAGACATCAAACAAATTGCACAAAATATTCAGCAGAGTGTTGAAAAGTTCTCGGTCCGATAAACTTCTAAAAAAGCTTACTAAACACCCAAATATTGCATAAAATGATTATATATATATTTTTTTTTATTTGGATTGTTTCCAATAACTTAATTGCTGCTGAATATTTTATATTTTTTCCAATATATTTATCACTAAAACATAAATGAGGTTTTCATCTCACATATTGCCTCGTACTTGAAAAAAGTTAAATTCGTCATTCGTATAAGAAAATAAACTTTTTTCCCAGTTCAAATGTACCGATGCAGTTTCGGGAGCACACCAAAATTTCTGTATTTAATTTGTTTGGTCGTCAATTTCGGATTTTTAGCTGAAATTCGACTGCATGAATTCTTTCAACGGAGACAATGTTTGATACTGTTAAGACGCTTAATAATTCTCAATTGGCAGGCCTTTTTTCTTGGGTGTTTTTCGCTTAAATGCATATTATTTCTTCGTCTTGCTGAGAGGGAGAGGCATTTTCTATTCGAAATTAACACGTTTCATAAAAAAAGAAATTTTCGAAGTTCAACTGAAACCCTTGGTATTCGGCAACAAAATAGGTAAATTGAATAAAATGTGGATGTAACCTGTTTTAAAACGAGGCTAAATTAATTTAAGTTCTCATCTTACTAAGTTCTTAAAGAGTTTGATTAAGAAAACCTAAAATATTTACTCGCTAAAATATCCCTTATTCATATATTTTTTCTCAATTATTATAAATTGAAAATATATACAGAAAAAAAGCTTTTGATTAATATATTTTTTGATTTGTGGATAATCTCAGTTTAAATTTTGGATTAAATCTCTAAATCCAATTTTTTGCTTTATAATTCGTAATTTAATTAAGACGACGTACTTAAAAATTTGTTGGTGAGTGAAATATTAAATCTTGTACTTCTATGGAAGTAGTAAAATGATTTTGTGTGGTTACATATTTTCCTCAACATCTTTCAAACATTTATTCCTAAATCATAAATGAGGTTTTCATCTCACACATTGCCTCGTGCTTGAAAAAAGTTAAATTCGTTATTCGTATGAGAAAATAAACTTTTTTTTTCTCAGTTTAAGAATACCGAATATTTAGGTGCTTTTTATTTCTTTATTATTATTTATTTATTGTAATTGAATAATTCTATGAATTGAATGAGGTTTTAGTTTTGCTCTCCCAGACATAAACTGGCTTTAAGAGGAGAATTTTTTTTAATTAACCCCAAGCAAGGAAATAAAGCCACTAAGAACCAAGGGGTTACTGAGTGAGAACAATAAAATAACGTGAATTAAGAAGAAAAGAGTTAATTACTAACATTACATTTAAATTTTTGAAGATCAATGTTGACTGGAAGGCAAGAAACTGGAAGAGAGTTCCGTAGGTGAGTAGTGCGAGGGAAGAAATTTTAGTATAGAACTTGCCGTTACATCTCGACATTTCGACTGTAAAATGATGGGACCATGCTTAAAGTGATAGAGTTCAGGTACCATAACGGAAATCTCATCAGAATAATTACCACGAAAGCATTTATAAAAGAGGCAGTGGGGAGTTGCGTTACGGCGGTGGGAAAGTGACTGAAACCGAGATGCCAAGTCTGGACCAATATCTATGCCGATTCTTCTTTGTATTTTATGAAGAATCTCTAAATGTATAGCAGAAACACCAGACAATTCAATATATGAACGAACGGTAGATTTATAAATACGAATAATTGCTTAGCACGACACAATGAAATAGAGAGAAATGGAGATTATTGAAATAAATGTAAAAACATGCCAGGAATTGCCATTTCTACCTGCTATATGCTATCATGAACAATCCTTCTCGCCAGGGACATTTGCGGGGTTTAGTGAAATCAGTATACACTGAGACATGTATTAATGGCAGGAACATTTAAAGAGGCTTGCAAATGTCTGCTATCAAGACAATATGGCTTCCGTGACAATATAGCAGAATAGGCATGATGATAATAATCATCATAAGTACGATATTATATAAAGTAGTGTGATCTGAAATTGTTCGATTATATGTATTAGATAAATCCAGATTAGATTATGTCATGTAATAACGTTCCTAAGATTGAACAAATTTAACATTTTGGCGATGTGAAAAGTTAATGTTATTTTAAGTTAGATATAAGATCTTTTAACAAAATTATTTGATTCATTTTCATATGATGTGCGAAACTCTTATCCTTTGAATATTTTGATCATTTATTTGCTATTAATACGTTCTTTCATGATATTAAGTAACTTATTTGCAAATATCTACTTGCCTTAGACGTGTGTTGTCCTTCAGAAATATACTGATCGACGGAATTACTAGACGTAAATATACACTGATATATCGATATAATAAATGCAATTTTTAACTTTATTCCTACAGGCCGTAACCCAACATATACCATTTGGGAATCAAGCCGACTCCATGAACAAATTAAAAACATTCCAGGACGGATCCGAACCCACAATCCTGAAATTTTGGATTTCCAAGTTTTCATTACTGCCATTGTTTTCAGCAATTTTTTACGTGATTTTTTACGACGAAAATTTTGTACGATAACAATTTTTATAACTTAGAAATAAATTTGGGAATAATTAAAATTAATTGCGAAATCTAGCGAAAATCGGCCATGAGAAAAATAATTGTCTGTACGGAAAATTAGGACCTACGTACATCAAACTGTCTTTAAAGTAAGTGTCGGCAGACGGTTTATGGGTGAACTTTTAAAAGGTAAGCTTAAATATTAATGCAATACTTAGATGCAGCGATCAATTTTGAGTTCTTTTGTAGTTAATTGTTGCCTATCGCATCTACTCCCCATAACTTTTGTGATGAAAGTCTAATCAAGAGCCCTCCGCAGGATCTAGCTTAAATGCCGCTAGATTGGACGGCTTTTAAACTAGTATATATATATATGAGGGATGAAAACAGGGTTACTTGCAACTTTATATTAGCTAATTTAAAAAATTAATCAGAATATGGCACATAATAATCATCAGACCTACAATAACAACAGATGCTCTGCACTCGTCTTTAAATCGTTGTTGACAGCACCAAATCATTTGATACAATTCAGCAATCAGAATGAGATAGTGTGTAGACCCCACCTACCGGCCGCTACATATTTTCTGCCTCATTTACTGAAACGTCCAGGTGGTATTTGTGTCGAGGACACTAAACTATTTTATAACTCATTTTCCCCAACTTCTAACCGCATAAATAATTTCCTCATTTATTCTCTAAAAGTTGGAGGCTTAATAAAGAGGAAGAAGAGGAAGTTGAGTTTGTAAAAAGCAGTAAAATATCTTGTTTTGGAAGATTCAACAGCCGAATGAGAAACACCTGCCACGACAAAAATGTCGAAAACTTTCATAAATACATATTTATACAAGAGTGATGTCGGCTCGACTTTCTTCACAAATTTTACTAAAGAAACAAATAGAATTGATTTACAAATCACATCTTGGTTAGATCCTTCATCTTCCACTGGGAAACGTATTAGATTAAGTCATAAATACTTTCCGTTTTTTGCATATAAACTTTATTCTTACCTTTACATTTTATTTAAGTATATATTTACTTTTCGTTTTACCCTTATGCATGCCAGCAAAGACTATTTTGGAGAAAATCAGGTAAGGGAAAGACATATTTCATTTGTGCTTTCTTAAGTGCGATACTAGCCCAGCTTTGCTGCAGACGACAAAGCCATACTCTCGGATGAAATTTGTTACTGCAGGATTTTGATGGCGTCTCTGCTTCAGTGTTTGACGAAGCTGATCACGGTGCTTCAGTCTACTGTCTTCAAAACCATTCCTTACGCCATTCCTTTCGGTTTGATGCTAAGGCTTTCCAGGTTTTCAGATCAAAGTTGAGACGTTTCAAGTTGTCTTTCAATTTGTCTTTGTAGCGTAAGAGTTGACGTCAAACTGAACACTTGGAGTTTGGTAGTATAGCACCATTTTTGGAAGCCTATGCTCACCCATTCTCACAAAATAACCAACCCAATTAAGTTTTATCTTTGCTAGAATGGTTTCAATGCCTGTGATGTTTTTAATTTTCTTCAGTATTGCACTGTCACCCCATTTTATATCACATATGGCACGAAGACAGCGCAAGTGAAAGGCGTCAAATTGATTTATGTCCTTGCGGTACAGGGTCCAAGATTCAGCTCCATAGAGAAGGTTGAATGAACGCTTGATCTGTATATATCGATCTTTACTCTGAGAGACACCTCTTTGGTATTCCATAACCTATGTTTAAGTTTACCGAATGCTGTGCTGGCTTCGGTTATTCTGGATTGGATTTCTCTGTTCATTTTTCCATTAGAGGAGACTGTTGATCCAAGATATGTGAACGCAGTCAACATTTTTTAATGCCGTACCATCAATAAATACGGAAGGATTTGTGAGAGATGGATTGTCTGGTACTGGCTGGGACATTAGCTCAGTCTTCTTTATGTTGATAGTTTGTTCAAATGCATTCGCTGTTTCAGAGAATTTATCAAGGACAGTCTAAATGTCTTCTAGATGTATGCTAATAAAGCGGTATCATCTGTAAAGAAAAGAACATGTAGCAGCTTCAGACCAAGTTTCGAGTGTGCTTTAAAACGTTGCTTATTGTATAGACCTCCACTTGTTCTGAATTTAAGATTGACTCCACTTATGTCAGAGAATGCTTTCTCAAGCATAGCAGAAAAGAAGAGTGCAAAGAGAAGAGGAGCAAGAACGCAACTTTGCTTTGTACCGTTGGAGACGAAAAAGGCGTCCGATTGCTCACTTCCTGATCTTACAAAAGCTTTTATTCCTTCGTGAAAGGAGATAATAACATGGAACATTTTTCTAGAACACCCAATTTTGGCAAAACTTTTCAAAGAGCAGTTCGAGATACAGTATCGAAAGCCTTTCTGAAGTCTACAAAACAATAAATAGATCCTTGTATTGTTCTTGTACCTTCTCCTGATCCTGCCAGAGACAAAAGATCATATCCACGGTTACTTTACCGGATTGAAAACCGCACTGGGTCGCTGGTAATGCAGATTCTGAGACAAATTCACTAGGATGATACGAGCAAATGTTTTGCCAGCAAGCGAAAGAAGCGATATTTCTCTATGGTTGTCACATTAACAACTGTTCCCTTTGCACTTATACAAATGAACAATTGAAGCATTCTTATATTGCTGTGGCACTGTGGTATGTACTTAGCTGCGTGTGTATGTGGATATATATTTAAGTGCGAGTGTATAGGTGTATGTATATGTATGGATGTATATGCATGCGTATGTGTGTATATGTATGTTCGTGTATACGTATATGAATGTAGGTATATGTAGATGGATGTATATGTAGAGATGTGTGTATATATATGGGTGTATGTTTTGGTATGTATGTACCCATATATATATGTATATATATATATGTATATATGTGTATAGCTAGACGGATAGATACAGGGATACATTATTTATTTGTTTAAATGGGTGCATTTAATAGTATAGAAATGTAGGGTTTTAGGTACATATGTTTATGTGTACGCATGCGTATGTTCGTATGTATATATGTGGGTAAATGTGTGAGGACTGGATGCGTATGGATGTATGTGTGTATATGTAGGTATGTGTGTGTGTATTTTTGTATGTAATATATATATATATATATTTGTGTGTGTATATGTATGCATGTGTATGTATTTATGTATATGTATGTGGAAAATGTGTGTATATGGGTATAGGTGGATATATATATGTATGTGTATATGTATATATATGTGTATGTGTATGCATATATATATGTGTGTGTGTGTATGTGTATATATATGTGTGTGTATGTGTGTGTAGGTATATGCATATATATATGTGTGTATGTGTGTGTGTATATGTGTATATATATATGTGCGTGTATGTATGTGTGTGTGTATATGTGTATATATATATGTGCGTGTATGTATGTGTGTGTGTATATGTGTATATATATATGTGCGTGTATGTATGTGTGTGTGTATATGTGTATATATATATGTGCGTGTATGTATGTGTGTGTATATGTGTATATATATATGTGCGTGTATGTATGTGTGTATATGTGTATGTGTATATGTATATATGTAGGTGTAATTATTTGTATATTATATGCGCGGTACTTATTAGAAAGCGCTTAGTATCAGAGATAGAGCTAAGATATTGGATCAGATATATGTATATGTTTATATGTATGTGTATGCGTGTATTTGTGTGGATATGTGTATATGTTTACATGGGTATATGTATGTGTGTATGTAGGTACACGCCTATGTGTATGTATATACGTGTATATGTTATTGTGTATGTGTGTATTCGCATTTGTTTTGAACATAAAAATATAGGTCCTTGCTAGATTAGATAATCGTCATATTTATTCTTTATATGTTTATATTTGATTTGTAACCTGTAGTCGATATTATTTTTGTCAAATTTTCTCAATTACACAGCGTCCCTTTCAGTATATGTCCTTCAATTTTAATTTCACCCGCCCCACCTTTCTCCCCCACCACTTCTTTCCTTTTCTCTCCCTCCTTCTTATTCTGATCTTTAACATTAGATCATCTATGGTGTGTGTATGTCACCACGAAATGTATCCTTAATGTATTAGACATCCAACAACATTCATATTTCCCCCTTCCACTCACCTCTAGTTTTTAAAAAAACCTTCTTTGTTAAGTTTTAATCTCCCAAATTCTCTCGTATGTTACCCCTCTCTTTAGAACTAACATTCGTCCCACACTCTCATACTTACACTCTCTCCAAATTCTATTTTTATTTCCGGAGTTGTTCTTTTCTGTTTTCTTTTTGAATTTGTAGGTCTGATGAATTGGATCGTATTTACGATTCCAATGACCATGGAATATTAGTGTTTAAGCCTTTTTATTATATATATATATATATATATATATATATATATATATATATATATATATATATATATAAAACCACCAGCACTCGTACCAAAACTCCTTATTTATATTGTATTATATATATATATATATATATATATATATATATATATATATATAATCCTTTCAGTGGACTTGTAGATAACTTGGCGGTGCCCATCTCCTCTCCAACCGTCTTTAACACGTGAAAGATTTAGAGGATAGGTTGACCAGTGTGGCCCGTTACCCTTAAAAATAAGGTAAAGCAGACGAGTAACAATACCACCCCCTATACACATAAAATCATTTTTTTTTAATATACAGTGGATGTCGGAGTAAAAAGTTCGTCATTAAATGTGCCAGTATATTGCTATATATATTTAAATAATAATAATAAGAAGAAAATAAAATAAAAAAAATATAAAATTATTATAAAATATATTAGAATATTATTATTATTATTGTTATTTTTATTTTCTTTGATTTCTGGCGGTTACACATTTCTTTGCGGGTCCCGCCTAGGGACCTAAAATTAGAAATGGCATCATGATACTTTCCACTGACAAAAAAAAAAAAAAAATTACTAGATAAAGCCCTTCGTAAAGTGTGGGCTGTATTTGTCAGAACAATTTTTTGTATCTCCTTGAGGCATGGACTTCCAGGAATCCCTTCAATTAGTCTACTGTAATCTTTTCCAACCAGTCCTAGGGCTCCAACTACAACAGGGATTGTTGATGTTCCCATATGCCACATTTTCGAGATTTCTATTTCAAGGTCCTTGTATTTTGACAGATTTTTGAATATTTTCAAAGATGCATTGCAGTCAGCAGGGACTGCCATAACAATAAGGAGGCACTTTTTTTGTTTGTGGTCTTTAATAACAATATATGGGCGGTTGGCTTTGATTGTTCTGTCAGTGTGTATTGTGTAGTCCCATAGAATTGTAACAGGTCCTATCTCCGTAACCGGGTCTGGGTGGTGTTCATACCATTTTCTTTCAGTTTCCTTCCCGTAGAAGTTGCAGATTTTCCAGTGCAGATATTGGCCCACTCTGTCACGCCGGGTTTTATATTCAGTGGGTGCCAATATCGTGCAACCTGATACAAGATGATCAATCGTTTCTGGATATTTATCACAGAATCTGCATTTTGGGCTGACATTTAGTATATGTGCTTGATAATTCCTAGTTAGCAAGCATTGGTTCTGTGCAGCAAGGATAAAACCTTCAGTTTCAGCTTTCAACCCTGCACTACGTAGCCACTGATGGGTACGCGTTTTGTCTACGTCAGCTTGTTTGGTACGGGCAGAGTATTGGCCATGAAGCGGTTTATCTTGCCATCGCTTCTGTATCTGGTAGGTTGCATTCGTCTTTGCTGTCTTTTTTTAAAAGTATTTTGCAGTTTCAGCCGGTGTATTGTGCTGTACTTGTATCTCTACGCCCATTTGAAACTCCATTTTGAATTTGTTGTCTTCTTTTATTACGGAGTAAAGACGCTTACTACTTTCATGTTCCTTGACGCATATCATCATCCAGTCTTCTGTAGTTTCCAAGTATCTTTGGAGGCCAATTGTTGTAGTTTTGTAGGACAGTTCTAGTTGAACTAATCCTCTGCCTCCTTCGGATATGGGCACATACAGACGATCAATATCAGCATGCGATAGCAAGTGAGAAGCTTTCTCGTTTTGGCGTCCATTCGCTTAATTTCAGCTATGGTCCAGTTAAGAACATTAAAGCTGGGACAGGGACAGCCAATGTGTTTATGGCTGATATTCTGTTTTTTGAGTTTAGCTCAGTATTTAGTACCAAACGTACACGCCTGTAGTACTCTTTTCTTATTTTTTCCTTCATTTGGGAGTGTTGTATGCCATCTCCTTCGCTAATTCCTAGGTACATATAAATTTCATCATGCTCCAGTTCCCTAATCTTTGTGACAAAATCTAAATCTATTAAGGGTGTTTCTGTAATTCTACCTTTCTTAAATGTTACTTTTGCACATTTATCTAATCCGAAGTCCATTCCTATGTCGTCACTGAAGTATTTTACAATATAGAGGAGGCCTTTCAACTCATTGTCGTCTTTGGCAAAGAGTTTGAGATCATCCATGTAGAGTAGGTGATTGAATATTTTCTTATTTATTTTGTAACCATAGCTACTGTTTTCAGTTCATGTGTAAGAGGGATTAAGGATAAACAAAACAGAAGGGGTGACAGAGAGTCTCCTTGAAAGATTCCATGTCGGATATTCAGACGGTTGGATATGGCAGTGCCCCCGGTGTGACTAAGGTATAGTTTGGTGTTCCACATTCCCATGCCGTGCTTAAGGAAATTTAATACCACGGGAGACTTCGTACATTTCCAAAGTCTTAAGGATCCAAGAATGTGGAACACTATCAAAGGCCTTACGATAATCAATCCACGCTGCGCTAAGATTTCTACGTCGTCTCCTGCAATTTTCCAGGATCATTTTATTTATCAGAAGTTGATCTTTGCAACCATATGAACCTCTTCTGCACCTATTCGGTTCCAGCGGAAGAATGCTGTTTGTTTCGAAAAAGGAATAAGTGCGGTTCGTCAATACAGATGTGATCAACTTATACGTTGTGGAGAGACATGTTATCGGTCTATAATTTTTCGGGTCATCTGTTTCAGTTGTTTTTAGTATGAGGTCTGTAATACCTTCAGTATTCCATTCCGGGATTTTATTGGGATTAATTACAAGCGTTGATAATGTTTATTATTATTATTAGTATTATTATTGTTGCTGTTGTTGTTGTTGTTGTTGATTTTTTTAAAAAAATAAATGAAGGATAAATAATAAAAGCAAATTGACTTGTAGTAAACGAAACAAAACAACGTTATAATGGAAAACGCTTTATCAAAAAATTTGAAACATTTCTTTATAATTAATAAGGAAATGTAAAAGAATTAAAATCACACCAAATGTTGTTAAAAGAATCTTTGAATATAAATAATAATAAATAGAGAAACTGACGATAATGAGCAATAGTCAAAGATAAAAAAAAAAAAAATATTAAAAGTCTAAAAAGCTTCTTCCCTCCAGTTTCGAAAATTACGAACAATTTTTTCATTACTCGAAAGGTTTTAAAACCCGAAAGAAAGCGATGTGTCGTATTTTTAAAAGGAAAGTCTTGAATTTTATAATTATCCATTATTTTTTTTATTTTAATATTTCTTACGTTATATGTCATAATCCTATGTATACACTTGTATCTCATTAAGATAAGGGCAGATGATCTTAAATTTTATTCCAACGTAATTTCAATAGAAACAAAATGAATAGAATAACATATGTATTTTTTCGTTTTTCCTCAATAATTTTGAAATTTTAATCTTAATATAGATTAAATTTACATTTTTGAAATGGGTAGTTTTAAATTTTAATTTCAAATTTTATCGTACAATTTAATACTTATTACTTAGAATAAATTCTATTTTAGTATAAACCCAACTTTAAAGCATTTAATAGTTATTATAACCTTACTTCGTTGTCAAGTTTTTTGAATTCTCGTATACTTGTATTTTGATTGGTCATTTCAGCTCATGTGACAGCGTTTCCCCTTCCGAGGGGTGGTTAATTAATTTGAACCTTTTAAAACCTTTATTCTACAATCTACATTCAACATCATCACTTGATAAGACACCAGAGATGTTGAAACAAAAACAATTATGGACTCTACTGTAATTTATCGTCAATAGGATAATATTGTTAGAATACGTGTAGGTTTATGTATGTATATACGTATTTATGTGTGTATATTTATGTATATATATCTATATATGGATATGTGTGTGTGTATTTATATATCTATATGTGGATATGTGTGTGTGTATATGTATATATATCTATATGTGGATATGTGTGTGTGTATATGTATATATATCTATATGTGGATGTGTGTGTGTTTATATGTATATATTATCTATATGTGGATATGTGTGTGTGTATATGTATATATATCTATATGTGGATGTGTGTGTGTGTATATGTATATATATCTATATGTGGATGTGTGTGTGTGTATATGTATATATATATCTATATGTGGATGTGTGTGTGTATATGTATATATTTCTATATGTGGATATGTGTGTGTGTGTATATATGCATATATATCTATATGTGGATGTGTGTGTGTGTATATGTATATATATATCTATATGTGGATATGTTCTTTTTCCGTTTTTTTGTTTTTTATATATATATGCGTGTATTTGTGTATGTGTTTATATATGTATGTTTAATATCATATATATATATATATACATACATATATTCATGTATGTATATATATATATATGTATGTATGTGTATATATGTATGTAGATGTGTATATGTATCTATATGTATGTATATATATTTATATTTGTTTTGTTTACTTTTTTAAGTTGTTGATATATTTATGCTTGCTTCTGTATGTGTATATATGCGTATGCGTATGTGTGTATATGTGTAAATATATATGTGTGTATGCATGTATATGTATATATGTATGTATATGTTTGTCTATAGTTTGGCTTTTCTGCGCTTTTGTCTGTAGTGATGAATGTGTGTATACTGTACACATATATTTGTAGGTAGTTCTTATTTTCTTTCACCTAATGTACAATAAGGCGTATATGTGTGTTTGGAATTTTCGTTTTTTATACAGTAGCGGCCATAATATAAGGAACGGAAACAACAAAGACATAAATATGTGTATTAAAAAGTAATGCATGATTAGCAATGAAATTTTTACCGAATAAAGATTAGGGTGTAATGCATAAATATTATACAAAGTTACAAAAATATAGTGTATCAATTTCACTGCGCAGTACAAGACCGTTCTTCTTGTCACAAATCAATTACCTATATGGGACATACTACCACCTCCTTTAGCAGACGCCTCACGTGTCACTTCTCAGACCAAAGTGCTATAAAATACATCTATCAACCCTTAATTTACAAGAACCCGTAAGAAAAATTCTAGTCGAAAACACTATAATTTGGATCTTGTTTTGTCGAATAGTGTACATTCATCGGTGTTTTTCTGTTACATTCTTTGGGGTAGTCAATCGTTCTTTGCCTCGACTTTTCACTGGAAGATGCGATGAAAGGTTGTTCTTACTTCAATGAAAACACTGGCTGAGAATCAGGACTAAATGCAGCAAACCACTGTATACTATCACGTTTATAGTAGAAATGCACAGGCCAACCTGCGGGAAAAGTGTTTGGATAAGAGAGAGCGAATTAGCGACTGTGGAAATGGATTGGATTTCTTCTTGTAAATGTAGTGCTTAGTATCTTCATTTGAAAAAAAAAGCGGGTCAATTGTTGCAGTCTTCTGATGTTGCAGTCGACCTTACAACTTTTGAAATTATGGCAATTTACAGTCTATGACCATAATGGCCATTCCTCTGACCTGTCGACAACGCGTGACATTGATGGAGAGAATGGCCTTGAAAGCTTGAGTTAAAAACGCGTTGCACCCCCCCCCCCAAAAAAAAACAGCAAAAATACGCTTACTTGATTAAGAGTTCTGTGATGAAATCCAAACATGAAGAAAGTATTCGTCAGGATTTCTCGCATCTCTTTTTGATAACAATGGTTTTTCACAGCCGTTGCAGTGGAATGAAATGTACGGATTACTTTAAAATTCAGAATCTCTTTTGAATGCAGTGAATGATAATTTGAACCGCCAGTGTAGTCGATTTTATGAAAAATGGGTGACATTGACCTGGAAAAATTGTTTCACAAGATTTGCCTCAATTCTGCAATGAGAATAGGTGATTAGCAATAGAAACATAGAGCTAAAGAATTCCTATGACTTTTGCGATTACATTTTTCGTTAATAAACTTGGCTAAACATCGCATTGCTACTGTTCCTTACTAAACTAGGGATTGTTTGAAAAGCCGAGAAAAGATTCAGCAAATTAAAAGTAATAAAAATTTACCCGAGATTTACAGTAAGAGATGACAATTTATCACGGTTAGCAAAGATGTTTTTTGGAAATGAAAAAGATCGCCCTACCACAGCTATGACGAAAGGGAGAATTATGCTTTGTGCGCAGAAATGTCAGTTTCAGTCACTAAAGAGGTCGGCCTCGTGAGTATTTCTGGGGAAAAACACTTGTGTTGGTCCGAGCCACTGAAAGCATCTGAGAATGATTATAATTAGCAAACACTGGTCGAAGAACAGCGAAGATGTCAAGACACACAGACATAGTTAAGAAGACAACCATGTTTACCTTTTAACCATAGTTGTTTTTCTTTAGATAAAACTGGAGATAAATGCTTCGAACCGCGTTGCTCGTTGCACCCCATTCACGTATATTTCCTTGTTCTCTTTCATTTTTGGTTCATTTAAAAAAACTCCAAAGGAAAACCTGACTAAGAAGCAGATGTAAAGAAAATGACGATAATTAATTCATTTTTTATGAAAGGACAAATCATTGGGGAATTCGCATTATACGGACTTTTTGAAATATTCACTGGCTGCTGATAATGAGTGAAAAAATGTCTCTCTGATCACCAAAGGAATCAAACTAAGAAAAATGGCGCAATTTATGTGAAAAGATACATAATTAGTATGTAAAGAAAAAATATAAAAGAAAAAAGACAATAAAACTTACAGGCTTTATTTATATCTAAAATAGACTTTCATTTAAGAGTCAGTATATATTGATTTGACTTTATTTAGATTTGCTATGTGATCATGTGATAAAATCGTGTGTGCCTAAAACATATTTGTCGGCCAGTTGATATTCTATTAAAATCAGTGGTAAAAGAACAACTGATCCTTTTGAAAGAAGATCAAAATTATAGACATAAAATACTGGCAGGATATCTGTAAGTTGAAGTAAGCAGCACACATGTAAAAAAGAAAATTTCTTTTCTGTATGCGGACAATATGATTATTCATAACATCCTATCTTTTTCTTGCCTTAATCCCGCGCCTTTTTTTTTGTTTATATCCTAATATTATTAAACGTTAACTTATAATTATAATGTGCAATATTGAAACAAAAATACAATTCATGGCGCCTACCCACTCCTTTTTACTCGTATTGCTTGATGCTTACGATTTGTAAATTTTTTTTTTTAACTTAAATCGTTTTTTCCAACGGAAAATTTTTTTTTACATTATTCGGACAATTGTCCTCATCTTTGTCACCATATTTATTACAACGTTTTGGCCGTTGTACGCTCCGGCCTTCTTCAGGTGGTTGGAATGTCGAAATGAACACTTTATTTCGCTCCCTGGGGTAGACTGTTCTAGTTCCACGTGTCATGCTTTAATGGATGTCACTTATCAGTTATCTCCTGTTAATTTTCCCTCTGAAAGTTCTACACTGCCTTAACCTGGTATTGAACTCACACTCTTTGGGTCCTGTCACCGGATCCAACTAACGCCTTTATCCACAGTGCCATGTGTCCTTGAGGAACCACCTGAAGAAGGCCGGAGCGTACAACGACCGAAACGTTGTAATAAATATGGTGACAAAGATGAGGGCAATAGTCCGAATAATGTAAATAATGTACATAATACCTCATCTCAGAAATATAGACAGATACTATCTTTTTTTGTCCGTTGTAACCCTTGCCTTATTCTCGCGCCTTTTGACTTTTGTTGTTTGTGTCCTTTATTCACTCAAATAAGTTACTCACTTTTTGCTCTGCTTCTTTAACCTTCAGAGAGTTAAATTCTCTCTTTCCTCATTATGCGTCTCATTGTGAGTGTAAGCAGTAGTTTCAATGTATTTCCTATTTTTCTTAAACCTTTCTCATTACTCTGATGTATTCCCAGCATACATCAGTAGAATTTCATATCTTTCGCTTCAAATTACTTTATCAACTTTGAGAAAATTGTTTATCATCCACTGTCATGTAGGAGATGATATATTGTATAGCTGTCCGATGCGTTTCTTTATTTCAAAGGACATTTTCCTATTTGTTAATTAATGGTAAGAGCAATCCGACTAATGAGGTCTAGGTGTCGAAGACTGTAACGTATCAAGACTATTTCATTTTCGATTATGGCAATAAAACCATTTTTCATTCCCAGTGTTCATCATGCTCCAAAGGACAATGTTACGCAAAAAAGAAATACAGATTTTTAAACACTGACAACTGTATCTGTCTAAAATTAAGTGTTTGAATACCCACGCAGTGTGTTCTAAGTAAAGCATTTAAACACTGACATATATTTACTTGCAGTATTTACATTATTCGGACTGATATGCTCATCTTCATTGCCATATTCGCAACGTTTCGGCACGTTTTACCCTCTGGCCTTCTTCAGAAGAGAAGAATGAAGAGAATGAAATGAAGTGGAGAGAACAAATGAAATGAAGTCAAAATATTTATCTTTAAGGTTAAGTAATTAAGTTCAGACGATTATATAAGGGGTTAAGTGCTTAACATGAAGTGTTTAGACAATGAGAAAACATTTATTTCCCTGAATTAATGTGGAACCCACTCTCCTAGTTTCTGAATTTCTAATAAATTTAAATACTTCAATTGATTATTTGCACAAAGAGAGAACTGTTTTAAATGAATTCCTTAACATTGTACAAGAATAACTTCGAAAACTTTTGTAATAAGAAATAAAATACAAATTTAGAATATTGTAATGACATTGTGAAAACGTTCCATTAAAAGGTCAACAAGTGACGAATTTGTTGATAAGAAAAGTCTTTCCATTTTGTCTGTCCTCACGTTAAGATTTCAGATAAGATGATTGCTTAATACGTAGTTGCACGAGTGAATTTAAAATGTTCACGTTAAAGGAGATGAAAAAGAAGAAAAAGTAAATGAAAAAAACTTCTAAACCTACATATAGTTAGTGGAGACAGAAGTATTTATCGGCCGAAACTTTAAAATCATTAAAGATGAAGACAACACTCATAGGAATATTTTGATGTCAGAACGTGATCATTTAGTAGGATATTGACAGGTCAGACCGAGTAACCACAAATTTTAGTTGAGAAAAATGTTTTGATTGTGAAGATAATTTCCTCTTGTGGACTTTTATGTTGATCAACTCTTATCAGTTGGACAAGATGGACTTGATAGTTTCTAACTTTTTGTCCTTCAGGGATAGAGACTCATATCATGTTTAATTATCAGACTATGAGATAAGTGAAGTTTATATATATCTTTATCAGATTGAAGATTTACCTCAAATTAACACGCAGAATATTAAAAGTAAAGCGAAGCGAACATTCTTTCTTTCTTTCTTTTTCTTTCTTTCTTTCTTTAAAATTAAACACTTCTCGATTTTTAAGCTTTTTTATGTAACTTTTTTCGTCATTCTTCTCAAATTGGTTCCCAAAACTTTTCTTCTCTTTCATTCTTATTTTATGTCTTTTTGTTTTTATTTTTTATTTAGAATTAAAGAAACTAAAAAACAACAACCTGTCTCCATTTATGGGATGAGCACACATGGGCACACAACTCTGGCTGAATCTACTTGGGTATGGTGATTAAAAAAGCAAATTCCAAATTATCGTGCAACACAAAGAGGATGCTGCACGAAAAATGGTCTTGCAACTGTCAACAAACATCACCATTTACTAGATAGCTTTTGTGTTTTCCCTGTTTTCTTTTTTTTTTTTGTTTTTTTTTTTTTGTTTCAAACGTATTTCCCGCAAGTTTCAAACTTACCTCATCGTCTGCTTTCGATTTTACGGTATATTCGTCTTTTTTACCAGTTTTATATATTCTTTCTTTTTGAGATATTTGAGTTTTCTTTTTAATTATTTTCTCTTTTATTTCAAGTTTTTGAATTCTTATGTTCATTTTTTTCCTGTGACTTTTCATTTGCTCTCTTTCTATCTCGGTCTATTCACATCTATCTATCTATCTATCTATCTATCTATCTATCTATCTATCTATCTATCTATCTATCTATCTATCTATCTATCTCCATATTCCCCTTTTCATTTCAATGCGACATTTTTTTTCATTTTCCTAAAACTGCGCAAACAACAAAACATACTTTCAGTCCTTTTCTTTTGCTTTCGTTCATCTTAGTATTCCTTTATATATATATATATATATATATATATATATATATATATATATATATATATATATATATATATATATATATATATATATATATATATATATATATATATAACTCTGCCTTACTACGCGCGCTAATTGGTAATTTGAAATCCAGCGTCCCTATTTCACTATTTTCTGGATTCTATCAAGTGTATGCACATGGGATTATAGCACTCCCATTTTTAAATATTCTTTTATTTGCCAAGTAAAAGTAATCAGTGTATAAGACAAGCTTCTTTGTTCATTTCTTGGAGGTCATCTTTATACACAATGAACGACATACGATATTCCAGGTGTGTCGGATTAAATAAACTCAGTAAGTATTTCGTAAATATATACTTATTCATATTAAAATCTATCTAAGTCTGTTTAAGTCAAACACGTTAAGAACTTTTTCTCATCTTGGTCGCCATGACAGTCGTCGGTTCATTCACAAGTCTCTCATTTTAATACATTTTGTTAATGAATCAACGTTTGTAAGTCAGAAACATTCACAGTATGACCCTCGCTCATTTTTCTATGACATTTTACTTCCTATTGACCAATTCTTGGCAATGAGAACAATTAAAAAACGTTTATAGTATTGCATTAATAATTCTTCATTCTCTTTATCTTTTTTATGCAATTGTGATCCTATGTTAGTCACGACGAGTATGACCGTTTGCGAAGTTTGATAGCTTTTGAACTCATTAACTCGCAGTGACTTTTCAATATGGACACCGACCACGGAAGCAAAAAAAAAAACAAAACTTGAACTTAGTAAATCCAGTGACCTTTAGAATAACCAAATCATAAAAAAATGCTTTGTTTTCAACAAAATCCCATTCTTGATAGAAATGAAATATTTGTAAGTAGCACAATACCCATAAAAAGCATATGCAACCGCATTAACACTACCCCCTCCGAAAACAGAACAACATTTCAAATCAATGTAAACTTTGCAGGGAAGAGAAACTAGCAAAAATCACACTTTCAAAGCAATATAAAATCCTTATCAAGATGGGAGTTCACTTCTAAATATAGATACGAAAGCAAATTTCTACTACGTTATCAAAATAAACATAAAGTCTCCAAAGACTAACCAACTAATAATTCATAAACTAAAACTAATAAACTTAATTTTAAATACTAAACTTTAAAAGTAAAGAATAATTAAAGTGCACAAATTCAAGCTCAGAACTTTGAATAATCTAAAACATTAAAAACTCCTTTCTCTTTTCTTCACTTGCCACCGGCCACAAGTTGCCTATTTATAAAGCTCACATAAAGAGTAACAAATGATCTGATTCGAAATTCTAATTCCCACGTGTTTTTAAAAAGCTTTTCCTTTAAGTTTTGGTAAATAAATTGTGATAAACTCATAATTATAAGTTCCGATTTTTTTCGTTGCATTTAGCCTTTTCCTATCATTCTCAGAAATTATGAAATAAGTCCTTGACATTATCATTTGCGTTTCCCCAGATTTATTCGGAAAGGGAAATATTGTTTTAAAGATTAGTGTCTCAGTTATTATCTATCTTTGTTTGTTTGTTTGTTTGTTTGTTTGTTTCTTTCTTTCTTTCTAATCCCATACAAATTAACATATTATTTTATTTTTCGTCCTACATATAAACCATTTTAAACCTACCATACTTCGTTTCACCCCCTTGAACATCCCAAGAATCCTATTTACCATAATTCCTCACTATATTTGCCACATTTCTATTCAACTTCTCAGACTTGGAAACGCCTCCATCTTCTGAAAACTTCTTTCAGTTTTCTCTGTTCTAGCGAGAATTGCATTCGTGCTGACATGAAAGGCGACCATCAATTACCGTTGGCGTTTTTCTATTTTCGTCAAGTTCTTTTGTAATAAAATCAACAAGGCTCATTTAATGAGTAACAGTTATGCAAATAGAATATTTTTTCAACTTCTTTCATAAGACGGAGGTTTAGATTTTAGGGTTCGGATCTCAGAAGAGAGAGAGATTCGTTAAAAAACACTCTTTATCTATGTCTATCTCCGGTTGCAAAATGCGCATCCCACGAAGGCATTTTTTTATGCAGGTTCACAACAAAAACAAAACAAAACATGTATATATATATATATGAATGATAAAATATAGTTTTAAGGTATGCTATATTTATGGGTTTAAGTACTCAATAGCAGTGATATAGCATATATATATGTAAATATAAAAGTGGACAATGTATATCCGATTCAGCGTATATATATATATATATATATATATATGTATCCTTGTGCAGGTATGCAGAAAATAGAAAAGAACACGTTGGGTGCATAATCCGGGGTTCCTTAGTATTTTTGTTTTTATTTTTAAAAAACAGTGCTCCATACAGAAGTAGAGCTTATATTATAATAATATTTTTTGTTTAAAAATATGATTCCTTCGCTACATAAGAGTTCTCATGTTTCAAAAACGTGAGCCGAAATCATCCAAATAATTAATAAAATTAAGTTGGATTGAGGTGTTTAGTCACGTTTCATCTTCAAGCGAAATTTTAGGAATCCTAAAATTTCGCTTGAAGATGAAACGTGACTAAACACCTCAATCCAACTTAATTTTATTAATTATTTGGATGATTTCGGCTCACGTTTTTGAAACATGAGAACTCTTATGTAGCGAAGGAATCATATTTTTAAACAAAAAATATTATTATAATATATATATATATATATATATATATTAGCTGGCCAGAAAATAAAGGGCTTAGTTCGAAATTCAAATCAGTTGAAGAAGGCCGGAGCATACGAATCCGAATAGTCGTCAATATAGCAATAAAGATGAATGCAACAAATATGTGTGTGTGCTTGTCTCTGTATGTGTCTGTGTCTGGTCATACACATTTGGGTGCGGATGTTAGCACCTAAGACATTGAATGCATCCGTAGGTATTATTCTCCCATGATACTTGATTTGCTAGATTGAAAACGCTTTAGGCATAAGTTGGAATTCGTAGATAAAATGTAAAAATTGCTTTTTCCCTAAAATCAATGATATCGATTTTTGAAGTTAAGACTTTTTGGGGAGTAGGGCAGGGAAATTAGTTACTTCTGAAAATAGAGGTGCATTGATCAGGGCATATACACGGCGAAAAGAGTGGGAAGGCAATGAAAACGGTATTCCAAAAGGCTGAGGAAAGAATAGAAAAAGAGAACGGTATAATAAAGTAAAAGAAACAAAGAAAGAAAGGTTGTAACTATAAGAAAGGAAAGAATTAATGAAAGAAAAGAGAAGAAAAAAATTAAGATTAAAATAAAACAAAGTGGAATGAAAGCTAGAAAAAATATGGAATAAAAGAGGAAAGTATGAAAGAGAAAAAATGAGAAATGAAAGAAAACAAGAAATAAGTAAGAAGAAAGAAAACGAAAGAAAAGGGATAAAGACAAACAGAAAGAAAGACGAACAAGAAAAAACTATGAAGGAAAGAAAATACAAAAAAGAAATAAGAGATGTTAGAAGAAAAGTAAGAAAGAAAAGAAAGACTTGTTTGTACTTCATTTCAACAAAATCGAGACGGACAAACAAAAGTAAGAAAAAGTGAAGAAAAATATGAAGACACAAGATGAGAGAAAGAAAAACAAGAAAACAAATGAGAAAAAGAAAAACAAGAGAAGAAAAAACGAAGAAAGAAAAAGAGAGAAAGAAAAGTAAAGGAGAGGAAAGACTGCTATACGAAAAGAAAGCCAAACAAGGGAAAAAAGAAAGAAAAAGGAAGAAATGAGTAGAAAGAAAAAAATGAAAGGAATGAAAACAAACAAGAGAAAAGGAAAAGCAGATAAGAAATAGGAAGGAATAACAGGAATGAAGTAAAGCGAGAAAAATTGTAAACGAAGCTGACAAAGAAAGAAATTTGGTTGGTTGAAGTCGTTTTGTTTGCGATCCACTTATTTGTTATCGAAGCAAATTTAAAGCGGGAAAAACCGTTCCATCGGACGAATAGAAATTTTTGTTGAAATAAACCGATTTCGAAAATCACATCAGACTCGACGCTGAAAATTGCAAAACAAAACAAAAAACAAAAAACAAAAAAAACAAAAACAAAAAACAAAAAACAAAAAAAACAAAAACAAAAAAAATCAAACAAACAAAAACGAATGAATCAGAAAGGAAATAGAAAGAAAATTAAAATCCAAATAAAACATTTATATCTTATAAAACACAAGGGATAAAGAATGAGTAGAAAAAGTGAAAGAAGGTAATGAAAACAAATAGGAATCCCCCACCTTCACTGATTGATGAAAGGAAGTCAAGGAAGGGTTCTTGTCAAGCACGCAGCGTGTTGGGCAACGACAAAAAACAAAAGCCTTCAATCAAAAAAGGAGAAAGAAAATAGACAATCTCAACAAAAAAGAAATTTCAAGTAAATAAATAAATATGCCGTCGCTTGTTCATTGGTGTGTTTCAAATGATCGTCAGAATAGAGTTGAGTAGTTTTATCAAACAAGAAGCGATTAAATTGACAATCTAAGAA
Source organism: Acanthosepion lycidas (assembly GCA_963932145.1). Taxonomy (NCBI): domain Eukaryota; kingdom Metazoa; phylum Mollusca; class Cephalopoda; order Sepiida; family Sepiidae; genus Acanthosepion; species Acanthosepion lycidas. The sequence goes on from OZ010580.1 coordinate 1,377,458, forward strand.
CCTGGAAATAGGCATTGAATTATTTTTCTCCTCCGACCAGGTCTGAAACAAAAGAAACCAGATGAAAAAAATACCTAAAAATGAAGCATGAGATCATGTCATTGTTGATGTTAGAGATTTTAGCCAATTTGCAGTTTCATCGTCTTTCTTTGTTCTATTCTTTGGAAACATTTTAATCAAAACAGATTACGAAGACGTCAAAGACAATGATTAAAATTTCCCAAAGGCGACTTGTTTCTTTGTTGGCAAATATAAACAGCTAAATCGCGCCAAGATGAGAAAATTGTGGTTTGGATGCTAACCGACGGAAAGTGTTATATTTAACAACCGCAACATCTGAAATAAGATTTGTTTCTTGAATATGTTTTATCAGACTTCTGGATACTGTTGTTATCCACTGAGATCTTTTATTTTAGTTATCATGGCAGCTCACACGACCTTGTATATCGAGATATTTTAAAAGATACAACAAAAAATCCGCCTTAGTTACTTATATTATCTAATTTTAAAATAGAAAACGAAAACTTTACTTATATGGACAATTTTTAACATCAGAATGCGTTCCAATAATTGTCAAATATTTTTAATGTTTTTAATTCTGTGCAGAAGTTCTATGGGGAGTTCTTTAACTTGGGCTGAAGTAAATTTTTCCGAGAAAAAATAACATTGACTTTAAACGCAGGAACAATGAACCTATAAACTTTTATTCTAGATTTTATTTTGGCTTCAAGCTGTAGTTTGATCATGACATGTCACTCTACGAGAGCTAGCCGTACCATGTAACACAGAACTATCAGCCCCACGGTTGAGTCAGGCTTTTCTGGCGAGGAAGGTGGCTAAAAACTGAGCCAAAAACCCCCACCAAAAAACCCCAAAACTCTCAAAGGGTGGATGAAAATTGTTTATGGATAAAGGCCATCTCGCATAATGGGGTAGACTTGTTTCCATAGATATGGGAGATATGGGACTGCAGTGATGACAATCCTTCACTGGGCGAAGGGCTTTTTAGAGTGGTCGATGGCCAGGGCGGAATCAACGAACGCGTGTCCGTAACTAAGCGAATCTTCAGGTTTGACATCTACTTGCTCAAGACGCACTACACCTATCTTTCTGGCCATATGGAGGGAACTCGGCTGCACATTGATCCTACGACCACACCCTTTCTCATAGAACTGATGATGACGATAATGATGATGATGACATTTTGTGTTACATTGTTCCCGCACAATTTCTGACCCATTTTAATTGCATGTTCTTAAAGTTTTGACGTTGTTTCGTGTCTAGCGGCATTTTCAAAGATCGATTGTAATTAACCTTAACTGGGAAGAATGATATTTTCTGAACTTCTTCTTAACCTCAGCTGACTAGTGTCCTAGTAATTCTTCTTTTATTTGAATGTAGGTTATCGTCTGCTTGTTACTTTCTTCTAAGAAGTATTAATGGCTTCTCTTAGTGACAGGTAATTTGCAAATGCTCTAATAATTAGATCTAGGGTCGTCGAAAATGTGTGCTGTTCTCTGTCAAGAACAAGTTTTTTTAGGCTTTACTCTCAATTTTATTACCATTTTCTAGACCAGTGACATCCAATTCTTATCTACGATGATTAAATTGCGAACCCATTTGAATTTCATAGTTAAAAAAAATGAAACTTTTGTCTGTTATTCTACCATTTGTTTGCATAATTAAATTCAAGCCCCTTAAACAATTCTTAGAAATTAGTATTTTGACCTTTTTTAACTTTGACATCAGAATTTAAACATTGACTTCCGACATTTTAACTTTGATTTTAGACACGTTTAAAACGATTGATATTGAAAATACTTTGCATTTTACTATCTTGCTCTTCAATTTTTGATTCCTGAAAAGATTTTTTAAAATATTTATGATGGAGAAAAAACTGAATAAATTTTTATTTTCTAATTTCTTCTGATCTGTTCATGGAACATTTTTAGACTTTATTCTGCATTTGCGGTGGAATCTCTCATTGAACACGAAAAAAGGCATTCAAATAACAATAAAAGCAAACGAATCATTTTATTTATAAGATGCAAACCTCCTGAACTGCTCACTGGTGAATGCGGTGCCATTGTCGGTTAATATCTCCGTTGGGGGGCCACGTTCAAGGAAGATACTGTTTAACTGACTGATGATGGTGGCTGCATCTTGCCGACGCAGCAGCCGCCATATCGCAAACCTGGATGGACCGCAATCAATGAGCATCAGGAAATCCTCGCCGTTGTGGTGAGTAACGTCTATCGCCAGCCGGCTCCAGTGGTTCCTCACGCTCAGCTGCCCTTTCTTCCAGCGGACGGGTGCTGTGTTTATAGACTGGCACGCCACGCAGTTTCTGACCACTCTTCTGACGTCTGTCTTTTGTACTCCTGGGTCAACCAACTTGGCGAAATACAGGGTCCGCTTGACTCCAGGGTGCCCGCTTTGTTGGTGGACTTCTTTGATTCGATTAGATCAAACGGAACTCATGGATGCAGCGCAGGCGGGTTGCACGGGCTCAATAGCTTTCTTAGTGGCGTCAAGCCACCTTTGGGGCACCCTCGTTAAACAATCTGCCTTGTTGAGGCTAGATTTGACTAGGGACACCTCCATTGTCAGTGCGTACTCTTGCACCAGCTTCACAATCGTGTCGAGCCGTCGTCGGATAAGTATCTCGCTGGTGGCTTTAGTCCGCACCCTGGCGCTCCCGGTAAGGGTATCCGAGATCCACTTATAGACGCAAGCGGAATCCGTGAACAGACGCAGGGATCCAGAGGATCGCCAAGTTGATCCCCTTGATGACAGCATCGAGCTCCGCTAGGTTTATGTGCTGGGAGTCCTTTTCTGGACGTAACCAGCAAGCATCTTCCAACACGGCTCCATCGTGAACTATCGATACGCCGGTTGCAAGAGAGCTTGCGTCAACTCACACACCGAGGTCTTGGCTGTCGACGCACCATCTGCCCCGCGCTGGGTCTTCCTTGCCTACTCTAGCGAGGACCTCCCTCATCATGGTGTTGAGAGGGGCGTCGTTAACTTCGTCATACCATCCAGTGGTGACATCAGATGCTCTCCGCTTGATGAACGCCACCGCAACACGCAGCCAGTCACCTACAGGAAGGTGCCCGTCGGAAAATGTCTGACACGATGCAACGCAAAGCAATGTACACCGAATACGGGTGTAATGCCCTTCTGCCAATTTCTCCAAACGACCTGCTTTTATGGAGCCCAGACACACTTCATTAGCATGCGTGTAACGCGACTTTGCGTGACTGCATGAGACCGTGAATATTAAAAAGTCACGGACGCCATCTTGGTGTGTGAAGGAATATTATATATATACATTTCTATATAACAGAACAATGTTAGGTAACTGAAGTGGAAATTTCTACGTAAAATGTTTCGAGCTCTAAAAATATATATCTTTGTATATGTATTCGTAAATAAGTAATGATAATGATCGTGATGATCATGCTTTGTAGTCGAAGATGACTTAAGCTTTGGGTAGTTCTGCAGTAGCTGTGGTTGGTAACAAAGTGGGTGAAGATTAATGAGGGATATCTGCGCACGTCACCAGTCTCATTTTCTCGTTTTATCTTCTTAGATCAAAGAAAAAAAGATAATCGAGTCAGATGTAGAAAAAGTAAAATGCAGTGAATGATCAGGTCGCCTTTCCTTTTACGGTTCACATCACATTTATGGATTTCCCTTTCGACCAACTTTGATGCTTTCCTATCTGCCGTGATCAGCATTTATATATGCTGAGGTAGATCTCACCGAGAATTTGAAACTTTTCCATTACTCTCACTTGTATATGAGGATGCAGAATATAATTAATACTGAACAGATTCAATCTATTGTATCAAAAGTAATTTTTAGCTAGAAACTGTGATTACTTTATTTTCGGATGATATTTCTGATAATAAATTCACACTGTTGGAATACCTTTAACAACAATGATGTTACTGTGGTTATATCCTGAAAGTTTAAATAAATTAAATTCAAATAAGCAGCAATTCATAACAAAAAAAGAAGTTATAAAAAAAAGGGGTAACTAAAATATATTACCATAAAATGGTAATATCGAAATATAATAATAGTTAACAAAAAAGATAGATGAACTTGCTTATTTTTAATCACAGCAAGAATTGAAGATAAAAATGTGCACAGCGACTAAAAAATATAAAACCTAAGACGATTGCTATATGCAGGAAAATATAACATTTAAAGGCGAATTACCTTTAAAACCACCATTCTGCTTCCAAAGAGATGGCTGGTAGGACTTAATGTATACTGTTTATAGAACTTGCAAGTGATATTCCCTCTTTTTTGTTATGAATTGTCTTTTAAAATGTTTTATCCGATCAATATAACATTTTATACTCCTGCGAAAATATTTCAAATAAAAGAAATTACTAAAGCTATAATTGTTTCTACTGCGTTTATTTAAGGGATGCAATTTAATTGAGACGCCTATTCGATCTCATATTTATATTCCATTCAAGAAAATTATCGATCTTTTTTATCAGTCTTTAAAAATCTTTAGTTTCATTAAGTTTACAACAAAATTATTTGTAGAAAATGACATTACTTGCAAACATGGGAAATTGAATGTAATTAATTTCCAATGATGGAGATAATTAAAATTTTCAGAATGAATTTCTTTAATTTATTCTTCATACATAATTTATTTTTAATGTTTTCGAGAAACAATTATTTAATTTATCGATTTATAAACAGAAATGGAATGCATCAAATACCATGACGTCATCATCAGAAATTTTCATTTTGTATGAGTGACGCGATCGCCACAAATTGTTAAAGCATTTGCCGTGTTTATATTGTCCATCTTTAACAAACGGAGACTTCTTATCAGCAAATTTACGATTTGCCTTTAATGAAATTAGATTTGGTTTTAAGGAATTTATACTTGGGCTTATCTAAGGCTGATTGGTTCTTTGGCCCTTATGAAGTGTCCATTGCATACGGCACACTCTGAATTTGAATCATTCATAGAACATGGAACAAAAAACAGAAAGCAACGTAATACGTCCCACTCAAAACTACAAAATTAAACATGGCATGTGGAACTAGAACAGTGTACCCCAGTGAGCGAAATAAAGGGTTCAGTTCGACATTCCAACCATCTGAAGAAGGTAGAAGCGTATAACAGCCGAAACGTTGTAATAAATATGGTGAGGACATTAGTTCGAATAATGTAAATAGTGTACATAATATCTCATCTCAGAAATATTGACAGAAATCCTTATATTTATTGTCTGAATTTCTATAATAAGAAAATATCTTTATCTACATCATTGAAACTCGTATTATTGTCTTCATCGTTGTTTCAACTGTTGTGCTCTCTTCAGGGCCATCTTCAGGTGTCTGCCGATCCGTATAATCTTCAGAGAACCCTTTAATTGATCTCCAGGAATGAATTGTTCTTGTTTCGCTCTACATGTTTTAGAAATATCTCTTTTATTCTATTTTTAAAAGGATTGATTCGGGAATTCAGTGGCATAGTAATTGTGGGTTCAATCCCAGTAGCCGGTAGTACAGTCACACACTCAGTGGAAACATGCTGAGCAACCACTGTTCAGTATGATAAAGAACAATTAGTTGTCCACTAAATAAAGGCTTCAGTTAGAATTTCAATGAATGTTACCAGGATCAACAATTTACTGATGAAGGACAAAGGGCAAATCATTTTCATAACAACTAAGATGAAGATATTAACCCGAATGAGAATAAAGTTAACAGTTGTCACATTTGCTGTTAAAACGAAAAATAATTGTTAAAAAAAAAAAAAAAAATAAAAAGCATAGACTTGTTTCCTTTTTCTGCTTTCTCTCAATTTTTCGTTTACTTAACAGAATGATTGATAATAAAATCAAACTTATTATCAGTAAATAAATAATTTACTATTTAATATTAAAGAAATATTCTATGATTTATATGTTAAGGAGGAATCACACTTTTCGATTCTACTATGAGGAGGTGCTGAAAAGACCAAAAATCCCGCCCCCCTCAAAAAAAAAAAAAAATAAATTCTGATATTTAGTCAGATTTTGAGAAATGGGTCCAGTTGATAATTTTTCAGCAGCACCATTTTAATATTGTTGTCTCAATTGTCAAATACAAGAATGAGAAACTTCATTTATTGGCGGCAATTATTACAAAAATATAAAGAAAAATCCTTAACTAAATAACGCGAAATGATGTTTTAAATGAATTTATTAGTTGAAGAATACACCAACCAAACCCGGTTTCAAACTGACTTGTACGTGAGTTCACCATCACGGTCTAATAGAAAGATTACATTTCAAATCATAATTGCCAAATTACAATCACCGATTTTTAAGAAAATCTGCAGTTTTTCGTGATCTTCTCATTTCACAGAAATAATAATAAAGCGACAATTTGCAAACTTCAAGAAAACAAATGATATCCTCAAATTTCCCTGATCTTGATTAATGGCCAGTAAACATGATTGAAAGTGTTTGATCGGAAACATTTGAAGAATATTTGCATTTAATTAATCCATTCGACATAAAAGCAATGTGAATATAAAATATTACGTATGAAGTGCTGGTGCTAATAAAATAATGCTTGATTGCGTTGTGTATAAAACAAAGTTGTGCATAACGGTGAGTAAAGAAAATGTCTAATTATTATTAACATAAAAAAATATATAAAAAAATCCTTATCTGTTTTCTACAAACATATATATGTATATACACGCACACAATCCATACTCCGGGGTTGAATAAGACTTATGTACTTCGCGTTGGTTGAAATAAATCTATCCCCATATGAGGTAACTTTTGATTTTGTTGCTCTGTTATAATAAATACATTTAGCTCTTTTTGTGGATCATTTTTAATATTTGATATTATTAGGATCAACTTCGATGATATTCCAACAGATTTATTATCTGTACCATATACATATATATATATATATATATATATATATATATATATAAATTGATAATCCGTATTGATAATCTCAAGGAGGATGAAATTCAGAGAGCTCAATGTGAAATCAGAACGATTAATTCATTTTTTCATCCTGGGAAGTGTGGCCTGATGAGCCAGGAAAAAAGAAATTCCCTGGGGCAATAAATTATGAATAAATTATTAAAGTTGTTTCTTTTCATTGAATATATATATATATATATATATATATATATATATATATATATATATATATATATATATATATATTTCTTTAAATTTTATACACACACACATACAGTGGCGTCGAGTGTGTGTGTGTGTGGGGGGGGAACAGTCCGCATAAATGTGCCGGGCCTTGAAACCAAAGGGGCCTCAAGAAAATACCTTTAGGGGTTTAGTGGTAGGAGGTTTCTTTCCAAAAAGCAGAGAGCGAAAATACGAATCGGTATTATATTGAAATCAGTTCCAAATCAGCTTAAAAGTGCATTTTTCGAACTTTCATTGAAACAAAATGCGCGATGAGTTCCTCAAAGTCTAATTCTCGTGCCAAATCACATTCGATCGCAAGGATTGCCAACGTTGGTAAGACGCTCTTGAAGCATTGTTTTGTCGTTGATAGTTCTTTATTCGTTTTAAATGATTAAAAGAACGCTCTGCAGATGCAACTGTGGCGGGAATGATGCAGAAGATTCGGAGAGAAAAGAAAATAATTGGGAAAATTCCTGACAAACGCAACGCATTGATCCTGGTCAACAGTTCAATTGACTTCGGAATATTCTCGATAGGATCCACTCCAATACAGTTCGATTGAAATTGTGTCATGAAATATCTCCTTTAAACGCACAACTTCGTCTCCCAGTTGCATGCAAACATCCTTCGGATATTTATCAGCTCATCAGTTGCAAGAACCTAATGGCGATACCTGACCTTCCCATGCAACAATTTACAACTGTATCAGCAAGTTCAAGGCTGGGTGACAGTCGGTACTTGATGCCAAAAGAGAGGACGGACCTTACAAAGTTTTAGGAATATTAAGTGTCGTATTATTACAATGACATGCATAAATATTTGTCACAAAAAAACAAATAAAGACCTTAATAAAAATATCATATTTAACATATCACAGCCCTCTCAGATTAACATGCTTACAGTCTGGTAAGGCACGCTAGATGGAGTTTGTTCTAGCATATCCTTTTCCGACGGGCGCCTCAAATGGGAAATTCTCTCCCCGGTTCTACACACACACACACACACACACACACACACACAAAGACATCCTCTCTCTCTTTCTATCTTTCTGTCTCTATCTATCTACATATATAATATTGTTGTCATATTTGGTTTGTACTTCTGCTATGTATCTAGAGATTCTTGACGTAATCTCAAAGAATCTGCAATGTTATCGGTCCTCATCTGGCATCCCTTTTTTTCAAAGCTGGAATAGTGTAATGCCAAGTATTTTGTTTAGTGTAGCACAAGGCGTCAATCATGGAGCCGGTATTAAAGTGATATTATGAAATAACCTTTGAACGGGGTCGTTGGGATCACATTTCTTGGTCTCTGTTTTCTTCTTGGGATCAATGATAACTTTATCGCAAGAGCAATGCGCGTCCTGTACTTGTAAAATCTATAATATCCATGGGAATTTTATTGTGACAATCGCAGATAAGCTTGGAATTATGCTATCAATAATTATATTTCATCAATAGGAAACATTTTTTTGATTAAAAGGAAATTTCAGTCGTTCGTTTCATTCGCCAAAATTTACACTTGGCTGACTGACTTCATCTTTTTGCATTTTGCTGTCGAGGAATTTTGTTTTGATTATTAAATTCGATAAAAATACAATTTATGATTTGAATGAGTGATGCCGAAAATAAGTCTCTGAGTTGTAAAAATGTTGAACGAGAGAAACAAACCTCTGAAAAGCTTTCCAAACAGGGAGGGAGTGAAAGAAGAATCCTGTTAATATTGATAAGAGACAGATGCTTTTCGTTTTCGAACACTAAATCAGACAAATTCTTCAACTTTTTTCCGGCCGATGTCATTCTGTTAACTGTACCATTTATTATTAGCAAAGAGCAGTCGATATTGACAAAGACGGACAATAGAATTCGATAAGTTCCGAGATTCTAAATATTTATTCCGGGCTACTGGCCAAAATGGTTGGCTGCGAACGAAACTTTCTAAAAAGTCCAAAAAATATCTTGGCGTAAGTAAAGTAAAACCTCTTCCACAAATAAACAAAATGGTTGAAAAATCATTTTGGAATGAGTCTGCTTAAACTTGGGCCACTGACAGTGTAAAAAGCAATGACTTCTTTTAGAAATTAGTCGATTGACTAACGGGAAATCTGTCGAATACGTTTATTGTTAAGCGAACTTTTGTCGAAGAGCGGCTGGTGTTTTCCGAAAGAATTATCGATAGCTATTGGAAATTTATTTAGAGTGATTTTTCTCGCTGCTTTCATGTGTTCACTCCATCAACAAAAGCAACAAGGGAGAGGAATTGAAAACAAGGAGATTTGCCTAGATTTCTGTCAGTAACAACTTTCAATTTCTGGATTAGGCCTGGTGACTGACCCGGTGAAGTAATTTCTCTCTTAAAATTACAATGATACGTTCTAACCTTAGCAGACGCCTCTCCCTCGTAAGAGCCAAACAATAGTTTATATATTACACCATTCTCCATAATTTAATGTAGGTACACGAAAACGCTAAGAAATCTGCATAACGTGGCGAAAACATGCTCCAAACGTAATGAAAACATAGTTTTATCGTCCAATCTTTGTTATTATTAACAGGAACGATCAAGTATTTTTTTAAATATTTAATTAAATTTTTTTACTCCTTTTTAGAACATTCGAAAATTTTATTAAACATCTTGCGTCAGCAGATGGACTAATTTTTAGCATAGCAAAGTTTAGCCTTTTTGCGGTGACAGACACATTAATTTGGAAATTCTTGCAAAAAACATACCCCCACCCAAAAAAAACCCCAAAAAACCCCCAAAAAACAAAAGAAATAATTCTCACATTTTGATCAAATTTTCAGGATTTATTTACAAATGAATGAAATTATATTTGAAACTTTTGATCCATTGCAAGATGCGGAAGGAATGTATTCATGCATCTCTGTCAGCAAATTCGGCGTCACCTGATTCCATTATCTGCGACGATAACCATTACGTCAACTTGAATTTTTAAAAATTTTTGATTAGAATAATTAATAAAATTTTAAAATATTGCATTAATTTTTAACTGCCAACTGATATTAGATTAAAACTATATTTATTAATCATAAATAAACGTTCAATATAATTCAATGAATCCCGTTATTTTAAAAATAATTTTAAATTTATTTTGTCTATATGAACGTGTCGATTTCTATTAATATCAGAAATTAACAACGGAATCTATAGTTGTACGAACAACTTATTCAGCCATTATAAGATATTTACATATAGATATAGATATGTACGTTTGTATTATGACTCTTATGTATTTTAAGTCTCCTAGGAAAACAAATCTATGAATTTGTATACAGTTATGACCTGTAATTTACGTTTAATTAGGGACATTCACGAAATCGCTAAAAATCGGCATACCGTGAAGAAAAAAATGCTCTAAACGTAATGAAAACATAGTTTTATCGTCCAATCTTTGCCATTATAAAGAGGAGCGATCAAGCATTTTTTGAATATTTAATTAAATTTTTTACTCCTTTTGAGAATATTCGAAAGTTTTACTAAACATCTTGCGTCAGCGGATGGACTAATTTTTAGCATAGCAAAGTTTAGCCTTTTTGCGGTGACAGACACATTAATTTGGAAATTCTTGCACTAATCAAATAATTGTCAGGTTCTAATGAAATTTTCAGAACTTATCCACAAATAAATTATTCATTTTTTTTATTAGGAAATCTTGGTAAAAATATATTTTTAGACGTATTTCAGCCCCTAACTTAATTTTATGAAAACTTATGAAATTCAACGAGGTAATTTTTAGTGATTATATTAGTCTAAAGAAGAATTTAAATCCCCGATTTTTTTCAAAATCGGACCCGGTCTTCCCGAAAAAAAACAAAAAAAACGCAATAAGACATTATTTAATTAGAGAAATTTTTAATTGATTTTATGAATAATATATATTAAAGTCAATAATAATTTTTTTTTTTTTTTTGACGAAAAATAAATTTTTCGTCTTTTTACAATTTTAAAATGAATAATTTTGTAAGGTTTTACATCTGTTAAAATTAATTAATTTCCAATGTGATAATTTTAAGGAAATATTGTTATTAAGTAAAACTTTATTTATTAATCATATATTGTAAAGCTTATTACAATCTGACGGCCCCGAATATTTTAAAAAGAATTTCTATTTGATTTGTGCGTGATTACGATTAACATTTCCGAAAAACAAGGCCCCGTAGTTAAAAAATGTTTGTATACAACATTTTATGCTATAAGTAAGTACTATTTGTCTGAAATCAGATTAATTTAACTTTAAATTTGTTAATTTTTCTCCAATAATGTTTCAGAAATATATATTTTATTTTTGCAAGATTTTTTAAACCGAGAATTAACTTTGATTTACAAATGTGTAAAAAAAAAACTGCGTTTTGATTGATTTTAATAAAAAAAGTCGATTCTGATCAATACAATTTCTGTTTGAATTACATCACAGAGCCTTTTGCTTACTGGAAATAGTAAATTTTAAATCCTTCAACTTTCAATTAAATCTAAAATGAAATCTTCAAGAAAAGTTTTTCATTTAAAAAAAATCATTTGAAACCTTACGCCTGTCGAATTAATGCAGATACTTAATTTAATGTTACTTATAATTTATGGCATGATAGAAGCGTTAAAAGGTGATATCAACTTCCTATAGATATTTAATAAGCTTTGCCTAGTTTGATACAAGGCCAATATAAGAGAGACTTTTGTGCTACGGTAATCTCCAATTAATTAGAGTCTAAAAAAAGGGTACAGGATTTTGGGTTTTACCTGATGTCGAACGCCGATTACTGGTTCCAATCGGAATACATGCTGCAATCTCATCTCAGTAAACGAAAAAAATTCTCTCTAATATATGAAATTGAAACTAATGTTTGAACGACACCCCAAAAAATGGTTTTGTAAGATAAAAGTATTTTTCAAAATTCTCACAGAACGATTGGAAGTTAATGCTAAAGTGCCAATGAAAATCGGTATGTTAATATCTTTATTACAGGAATGATCCAATGGCAAATCAAATAATAATAATAATAATAATAATAATAATAATAATAATAATAATAATAATACAAATAATTTAATATTTCTAGTGATTTGCTAATAGTAATAGCAGTAATATGAGTTGAATTTTATAAAATCTTTCTATTAAAACAGCTTTTAAGAAAATATGTTTTCTCAAATCCAGTAGCTGCTTTTGCTTTTTCCATTTATTTGATGGAGGTTTCCTTCCTAACCTTTTGTTTGAAGATGTGTGAAAAGTCAACGTCTTGAATGTATTATTATTTTCTCTTTGAGTTACATGTGTTATCCATTTTAGTTGTTGTTGCTTTTTGAGAATACTCAAGTGATGTGGTTTCTGTTATTTGGTACAGTTCTTTGTTTGGGATTATGTAGCGCCAGTCCGAAACGTTTGAAGAAGGATAGTCCCCTCTAACGTTTCATTTTCTCAAAGCCATTTAAATCATTTATGTGAGCAAACGGTTGTATACAGCTGACAGTTTAGATAAGATGACAATAAATCAAACAACAACGGACAACATGCCTGCCTGCGTACTTAATTTCGGAAAATCCTTATTGACAACGCAACTATAGTTAAACATAAAAACAATAAACAAAAATAAAAAAAATTCTTGAAGCTTTATACATAAAACAGTTGAAATCTACCCTGAACAAAATAAATCTCCACAAATATCCTTAAATGCCCATAATTTATAACAGAAGCCATTGGTTTATACCATAGGCTTCCCATACTTAATACTTCTCGTTTTTCACTCTTGCGTGGTCATGTGTGACGTCACGAGCTGCGACGCGATTTTCGCTTACGCGTCTCGTGTATACAAGTTTGTTGTTACTTTGAAATTTTTCATGCAGCAAGGGCGGACTATCATTGTTGGTTCGTCCGTACGTTGTTTGATTTATTGAAATTGTCATTTTCGATAATGGCTTATGTAAGCCGAAAGCTTAGATTGGATTTAAACATGTATCAATATGGTGTTTTCCTTTCGTGTTTCAACGATAATGTTATTAAGCTTATCAGACAATATGAAAGGAACTTACTTAAAATAAATAGACAAAACTTGTCTTTATTATTTAATGAAATATGCATTAATGAAAAATTGCTGCCAATATATATATATATCTATGTATATATAATATATAATGTATATATAATATATAATGTATATATAATATATAATGTATATATAATATATATATAATATATATAATATAATATATATATAATATAATATATAATATAATATATATATATATATATATATATAATATATATATACAATATAATATATATATATAATATATATATATATATAATATAATATATATATAATATAATATATAATATAATATATATATATATATAATATATATATAATATATAATATATATAATATATATATATATATATATATAATATATATATATAATCTATCTATCTATTAGTTTGGTGCAAAAATAATGACGTAATGATGTCGTTTTTTGACGTTAAAAAATACGTCAAAAACGACATTATTACGTCATTATTTTTGCACCAACCTAATATCTATCTATCTATAATTAAATTTTGAGGTCAACTATTTACATTATTCCTTGAATTATTCTAACTTGTAAATTTACTTTAGTCTTTTTTTTTCAATTTCAACGTCTTAGTCTTTTTGTCATTTTCCGACATTCCGCTTTCTGCCTGATTTTCTAACATGAAGTATTGCTATTATTCTATTAAGTATTACATCTTTTATTCTCGTCATTTATGTTTTCTTCATTATTTTTCGACTGTTACATTCTCTTGTGTTCTTCAGTTGTATGAAAATTACTGGATCCATGAAGCTTTTGAAATCCTCTCTTTTATTTAAGCTCGAAATCTAACCACTGGCTCAGTTGAGAAATATGAATGTTGAAGAAATTTTATTAGAAAATAAGCGCTCTCCGACTAATAAGATTTCTCGAATATTCAGGACGGTAAATATCCTGTTAAATATATAAAAACAGAGAATCTGCTCAAATATAGGTATCTGCTAAAAATAACTTTTAAGCAATAAAATAAAAATATGTTGGATTAATAAATGAAAAATCGATTCCTAAAAATTGTTTTCGTTTACGTTATAATACGAAACTGAGCGGAGATGTATATTTCGATAATTGGGAAATGTCTGTGTTCAAAAGCACTTTGTTTGGCCATCGGCTTTCTGTAGCCGAAAGGTCAAACCACGTCAGATCTAATGGCGGTTTCCCATAGGGAATCGCAGGTTCGAATTCTGCCATATATTTTCCTAATAAAATTTCTCGAATATTCAGGTCGGCCGATGAAAATAAATATAGTTCTTAATAAATAAACAGAGCATCTACTCAAATATGGGTAGACACTAAAAATAACGTTTAAGTAATAATTAATATATAATTGGGAAAGGTCTGTTCTGAAAAGCACTATTCCATCAGATCTAATGACGGTTTCCACTAGGAGAATGCATATATTTCGAATATTCAGGACGGTAGATGGAAATAAATAAATAAATAGACTCTTTAATATATAAACAGAGAATCTACGAAATTATGGATAAACACTAAAAATAACGATTTAGAAATAAAATAAAAAAAATATTTTCTTGAGTAACATTTTTAAGAGTAAGTTTTTATAAATTTCAACCGACAGCAGTGGTAACTGTTCGGCCAATGAATGCCAAATGTTTCCATATAAGGAAATATAATCTCACTATAACTATTACCATTTGAGGTAGGCCGATGAGTTAACAGGTATAATATAATATCTTTGAACAAAATGGCCGCTCAAATACCCGAAAAGAGAAATCACAGCGACAAGATGGAGGAAAAGTGGCTAATTATTTTGTAGATTGTGGGTTGAATAATAATTAGATAAAAATATCTAATATTTCGAATGCAAACTGTTGTGTTTCCGATGTCCTACAAAACTATAAAGATCGCTTTTAGATAAAATATAAGCCAAAATGAATGGAGATGCTAAAAATGATGCTGAACCGAAATCGAGCCATAAATTTCTGTAAGAAATGATTATGTGTAGAAAACGTGAAATTCTAATTAAAAATAATTGGACGAGGAACAAATCAATGCTGGCGGAAATCCATATCCGTTCGCGAGTAAATTCCATTTATGGATATCATCAGAACTTCGATCAACTTTATAAACTTAATGTTTTTTGTTTAGCTAAAAGGTTTCTATGGAAGCAACGTCGAGAATATCAGACAATGCGTGAAATGATCACGTGTGTTTGGCCAACTTCCGGTGTGAATATCGTCACTAATCAAGGCTAATAAGACTACATGATAAATGGACAGATTCAGTTGGGTGTTTTTCAGAGCCTTAATAAAATAATTGTGATTAAGCAGTCGAATTTGATAGCGTTTTATAGCTTATTTCAGTTCTTTTTGTCCATCTTATTATGTCTGACAGAAAGTCAAACGCTTAAGGTATCCAGTTGGAATTGAATCACAACAGTAATTGCTTACGACACAAACCCATTAGAGTCGTAAGCAGTAGCAACCGTGGTGTGTCTCGGGCAAAATAGCCTGACGAGACTATTTTTATTCAAGTCAGGTTTTGAATTCAGTTTTCCTTCTCCTACATTGGTTACCAGTTCAAATCAAGTGTGTCAAGTCTATACTATTATTTAACTCATAGCTGAAGGAAAATGTATCCATTCCTTTACAATGGATTCATTGTTTTCAGCCGTGATAGCAGAAATAATAGCACTTAAAACGAGCTTGCTAAATTCCATTTAAAATCTTTTGTTGTGTAAAAATTTAGATCACAAAAAAAAAAAAAAAAAAAAAAAAGCTTAGAAACCGGGACAGGAAATTAGTAATGTCAAAAATTTGGTATTTGAAAATCCAACCAGTAAAGAAATATTCCGTCCCGATGGTGTGTCGCCTTGACGTGGTAGGATGGCTTTCGCGCTTCAACGACCTCCAGAGTTATGTCGGTGGGGGCTTCGGCCCTTAGCAGGTCCAAACAAGCTCAACAGGTCTTTGGGGTAGGAGCCAGATGAAAGACACACCTTGGTCCTCCAGGTTGGGGGTTGTACAGTAGGCTAACAACCTACTTACTAGCTTGTTACAGAAACCTCAACGATATATTCAAACAACGACATGACCGAGGAAGAGTCCTTCAAAGTGGAGCATGTGACGCGTCCTGGTGAAAATCCCTCAGGAATGCAGCCGGCACGACATGGGCCGAGCTGAAGAGGATCGGCTGGAACCGCGTCCGTTGGAGAGGTGTTGTTGCGGCCCTATGTTCTCCAAGGGATTAACAGGAATAATGATGATGAAAGAAACACTAATTAAGAGATTATCTTTAATAAGTAGATTTATAATGTTATTTGACTTATTAGCTTAAATGTTAGTTATATATTACTGATTTTTATGTGCATATTGTGTTCGTGCGCTGTTGAGAAACGTTTAGATATGTGCCCAGCTGAGAAAGAAATTTGCTAGTTTGTTAGTCAACACTTCAGGCACGACTGCTCTTCTACGGTAGTAATGGCCATCAAGTTTAGTATATTAAATATTACGTTTTACGGGACAAAAACAATCCCAATCGGTATATAAACCAGTAAATGTAGGTTTACGATAAACAGATGTAACAAAACCCGACGCAGAAAGGAAATGGTCCGCTTCCATCTCGTTATCAATGAGACAAAAGGTGTCATCAATGTAACGGAAGTAAATGTCAGGTTTATTAGGTTTCAATAACATAATCTCTTCGTGGAATCCAATAAAGATTTTTGCTAAAATGGGTCCCAAGGGGGAACACATCGAAACACCATCAACTTGCCTATACATGACGCCGTCGAAACTAAATTCAACTGACATGGTGGCAAATTTCATCATTAATAAAAAGAGGAGACAACCGACTACGATAGAGGGCATTAGCAAATATATCGATAGTCTCGGCAAGTGGAACGCAAGTAAATAGCCTGGAAATATCGTAGGAACAAATAAATTTACCCATCAACGAATAAAGCTGCATGAAATCAGAGAATTTGAACGAATCTTTAATACAGGCAGAGTTATACTGTTCTAAAACTGGCTGTAATACGATAGAAAGCCATTTAGTCACGTCATGTTGAAAAAGACCCTATCATGGACAGAATAGGTCTCAATGGAACCCCAACTTTATGAGATTTGGGTAACCATAGAGACGGGTACGAATGGAACCCGAGGCTCTAATTAAATTAGAAATATCAGTGGGCAATTTCCCACTTTTTACCCACTTAACTAGACGTTTTTGGAACTTAGCTTCAATAGATAATGTAGAATCAAATTTATCTATTGGACCCCCAAGAATAGTCATCATCTATTTAACATAATCTTGACAAACAAGAATGAAAAACCAGAACATTTATCAGGTTTTCACCAAAGATTTATTATTACGAAGTGCTTAGATTACCTGATATTGTTCCCTGTTCGCCACTTTGATTATTATGGAGTTTGTAGTTCTTAATGACTTTTATCACGATATATGACACTTTAATTTCAAAGACTGCTTGCTTTAAAAAGGTTATCTTGCAGAAATACACCACCAGTCTGTTCTGAAATACAATGAAGAAAAATATATGGGATATAAATTAAGATAATGAAAGATAAGATAAAAACCCAAACCCAAATGAAGATAAAAGGTTTATTCTGGTTAACAGAAAATATGTAAGTTTTCCACAGAACGAATTTAATGTTCCCTTCACTATATTTTCTCGTGATGCGAGAAAATAAAATAGAATTAATATTCTATTTTATTTTCTCGCAGCGGAAAAGAAGAGAACGCTCTTCATCGGAAATTGACAAATCTGCCCGACATAAAGAAATGGTGAGATAACAAAAAGCAGACAACAAAACTAAGAAGCGCCGATTCAAAAATACACTGAAATTATTCGAATTCTTTGACTTGACACCCGGCAATTACACCTCACTTCTCATTATGCCAATATGATATATATATATATATATATATATATATATATATATATATATATATATATATATAAAGAAATATAGTCTTAAGGTGTGCTATATTTATGGAATAAAGTGCTCAATATCAGAGATAGAGCGTGTGTAAATATAAAGGTGAACATAGAAGTCAACACTTAGAGGCGACAGTCTGTTTCATGCTATATGCAATCGTCAGGCCACATATGCTGTTATTTTTCTCGCCTATTTATATATATACGGGTTAGTGGCGCATTGTGGGTATTCTGTTATGGCGGTTATTTCACCGGAAGTCGTTTGTTTATCTATTTGGGTCAAATTATATTGCTTATTTTATTTTTTTGTTTCTTATTTTATTTATTTATTTATTTAACTATTTATTTATTAACGTAGTAAAAATTTGTTTATGTCACTTATTTAACAGTTTTGTTTTGGTTTGGGAATTTAATTAAAGCTATTTGTTCAGTTTTGAGTTGATTGTTGTAGCCACTAACCCGTGTATATATAAATAGCCGAGAAAAATAACAGCATAAGTGACCTGACGATTGCATATAGCATGAAACAGACTGTCGCCTCTAAGTGTTGACTTCTATGTTCACTTTTATATATATATATATATATATATATATATATATATATATATATATATATATATATATATATATAAGCATTTATATCGGCTACACATAAAGCAGTTAGACTTGGAATCTGTTAATTTCTTCAATGCCTTCAATTATACAAATATTGTTTAAAAAGTCAAATCTACTTGCATCCTGATTAACCAATGAAAATCAAGCAACACAAAAATTTCTTTCTTCTTTTTTTCTTTCTTTTTTCCATATCTGATGAAGTTTTAATAAACGTTTCTTATTAATTTTTTTTATCTTATCATTCAGTCGGATTCCGATCATGATTTGATCTGTATTTGATCCCAATTCTTTCTTTCTTTGTCTATTCACATCTATCTATCTATCTATCTATCTATCTATCTATCTATTTATCTATCTATCTATCTATCTATCTATCTATCTATCTATTACGAAATTATTTTAATGTTCATTATATTGTTTCACTATTAACTTTTAAAAACATTAAATTTTAATATTTTGTCTTTATTTCCTTGTAATTAGGGCAAATTATCATTTGCCAGAACAGAATTTGAGTAAATGTAGCTATTAAAACCTTCGATCAACTAATAATAATAATAATAATAATAATAATTACTATTAGTATTATTATTAGTATTATTACCTGCATTGTTTTGCTTGAAAGTATTCTGCGAAAAGTGCTAACTGTTTTTACGAGTTTGTACGACTTGATGGAGAACAACCAGAATGTAAGATCTCCGGTAGAAAACCAAAAACCGTGCGGAGGAAGGAATACTACTACTATTACTACTACTACTAATAATAATAAGAAGAAGAAGAAGAAAGGGAAGGAGAAGATGATGATGTTGATGATTATGATGATGAAATAAATCTAGAAGAAAGACAAGATGATGTAAAGAATTGAATAATTTGAAGAAAAACAAGATGAAAAAAAAGTTGATAAGTCCGGATTGGAAGACAAAGAATTTGATAGAGAAATAAATATCCAAAGAAATGTGTTTAAGCGAGGGGCAAAGAAAGAGAGAAAGAAAGCGAGAAAGAAAGAAAGAAAGACTTTTTATAAACTTAGTCAATCTTGAACAATAAAAACCATTGACTGTATGGGAAGTGAACTTCTGAAACAGCAACTGCCAAAAATAAAGTCACAGTTGTGCCGATTGCGCCTGGAGCACTTAGAACAGAAATCTTAAGAATTGTAAATGTGTAGAAACGATCCAAATTAGAGATACCAAGGTGATTCCTGAATTTGAAATTCAGAGACATGTCATTTGATCTCCAGCTAAAACCACACAGGATACGACAGAGACATCTGAGACTGGAAGCTGTTTGTAATGATACCGAGGAAGGTTCTGGAGATTTTAGTGAACTTGTTTTCAGTGAACCAGGCGTTTAATACATGAGAACGTTATGATTTCTTTCTTTCTTTCTTTCTTTCTTTCTTTCTTTCTTTCTTTCTTTCTTTCTTTCGCTTAAAACAAACAGCGTCTCTTATATTTCTGTTACGTTTGTTTTCAAGATCAAATCGGAATTGTTCGTCATTAAAGAGGTATTGCCAGAGCCCTCCCCCGTACACACTACCCACCCTCAGTGGCTAAGAAACTAACAGAATTAGAATATGATAATAAACAAAAATATGACACCTCAAAAACCAGCAAATTTACAATTCCCACTCGTGTAAAATCTCTGTCCTTTCATTTCTTCAATTTGATGCTAATAAGCGTGGATGAATTTTAAAATTGATGACGTAGTCAATTGTCTTGCAAACGCCTGGCGCCATTGTTTGCTTGATTGAACTGGAATGCTACGTGTGTGTCGATCATAGGAAGTAAAAAGGGAAACAGTGTAGGCGAATTAAAAACCGCTTCATTTAATTCGTTGTTTAATGGTTTTAATAAAACGAGACAACGAGAAAATATCGCCAATTTATTGAACCTAATTAAGAAAGTTTTCCTTGCCAAATATAGGAGGCGTTTTGTAAACCAAGGTCAGGTGGCCAAGTATGTAATTAAACCACGATATAATTATATATCCAATAACTATAGTATTAAAAATGTGCTAATGTGGTATTGTAGATTTTACTTGATTATGAATGTACTGGAGTCACTGGAAAGAAGTGAGTTTATTCTTTAAAATTTAATTAATCCGTAAAACATTTTTAATCAACGGTAAGCAGTCAGTCATTGTATAGAGTTTGCTTTCTGATAATGAGACCCGTGTTGGAATCTCATCACGATTGGTTTGTCAGGAATTGTCTGAAAACCTTACCATGGGTTGATTCAAGCCTTGTGAGGGAAATTGGGTAGACGGAACACGGGGGACGTCGATAGCTGTGCTAGCACGAAGTCACAAGTCATCGTGACCGAGAGTTTGATTGTGCTGGGCTTGTTCAGATTGTTGATCACGCTAGATAACATGCTCTCTCTCAGAAACTGTAACTAAGGTCTGCACAGCATAGTTGCAGCATAAACCATGGGTGGTCTCGGTGGGTGTTGAACAAGCACAAATGTGCCTGAGCGGTCGTCTGCAATAGGGGTTGCCACGCCGCCCTAGTAGACGGGTATCTTCAAATACGAGTTACCAGCTATTTTATCTATCTATCTATCTATCTATCTATCTATCTATCTATCTATCTATCTATCTATCTTATTTAAAAAAAATATAGCGTTCATAAATTTTTAATTTTTAAAAAATAAAACGCTAGGGAATCATATATATATATATATATATATATATATATATATATATATATATATATATGAATGAAGAAATATAGTTTTAAGGTGTGCTATAGTTATGGGATAAAGTGCTCAATATCAGAGATAAAGCGTATGTAAATATAAAAGTGCCAGGTGTCGTGACGATTGCGCCTCTTAGTGTTGAATTCAATGTTCACTTATATATATATATATATATATATATATATATATATATATATATATATATATATATATACACACACACACACACACACACACACACACACACACATATATATATATATATATATATATATATATATATATATATATATTAGAAATTAATTGATTTAAAATGCTTTTTTTCGCTACACATTTCTAACCCTGTTTCAAAAATGGAAGCTAAAAGCCCCGATTTTAATTTTGTAATTAAATTAAAGACATTAGTTCCATTTCATCCTCAAGCGAATTTTGGAGTAACTTTTAAAATTACTGGGTTTTAAAGACACAGCTAAAATCATAATTCATGTTTCCAAGGTTACAGATAAATCCACTTTCACTAGACAAGGGGTGTCTGCGTGTTCATTATGTCTGTATTTTAATGTTACATTTTGGTAGGGGTACGGATGTATTTTTTAATGAATTCTAACATCCGTTAAAAGCATGTCGTCTGGAATCTTTTTTTTTAATTTCATTGTTAACGGCAAAAATTCTTACGGCATTTTTTTTCTATTTGTATATTTAAAGATTTTTGGGGGATGTTTAGGTTAGAATACTTTTTATTTAACTACGATTTGAAATATTTTCACTTTTAATTTTTAATTTTTAATATACTATATTTCTTTTAAGCGCAATTAAATGTAATTAGAATCCCTTACAGTATGTAGAATTATTATCACATCAAGTATAAGTATGTAAATTAAGAGGGTACAATTTTTTTTTATATTTAAATATCATTTAAGTAAAATTTATGGCAATGACGGCAAAATTAGCTACTTAATTTCCCTGATTTAGTAAACTTTTATTTTTTTTTATATAAATCTAGTAGTAATATATTGTTTCTCATATAAGTACAAAGGACATGGGTCATTCAAAAGCTTACATTATTACATATTAATTTCATTTTACTGTATGTTTTATTGGATTCTTTTAATTGCGTGTAGTACTAAGAGGGAGGTCTTTAGGTATGGAAACGTTTTATTTAATAACAATTTAAAAGAAGTTTAGGTTAAAATTCATTTTATTTAACTACAATTTTAATTACAACTTTAAAATATTTTCATTGTTAGTTTTAATAGACTATATTTCTTTTAATAGAAGTAAATGTATTAGAATTACTTACAGTAAGTAAAATTATTTTTCCATATCACTTACAGTAAGTAAAATTATTTTTCCATATCAAGTATATGTATATTATACTTAAATAATATCTAAATATTATACTTAAATAATATTTAAATATTATACTTAAATAATATTTAAATATAGAATTTTAAAAATCGTAATATACATATACTTGATATGGAAAAATAATCCATAATCTCCATTCACATATATACAGTAGTAAATACTGTATGTTGGTCTGCAGTTGGAGATTCGGACAACGTTGAAGCCTTTACCAGACCTAATACGACCGTTTTACTGCAACACTAAGAAATTATTTTTTTTCCCGACAAACTCTGTTTTAGTTAAGTTCTAAATTATTTTACTTTTTACGTTGTCTTTTGCTGACTATTATTTGAAAACTTTCTTTGATTTTTGATTTTTTCCTTTCTTTTTCAATTTATTACATTCCCATATCTATTTTTCATTTCATTTTGTATTTATTCTTCTGTTATTATTTTTTGATTATTTATTTTTTTACGTTAAAGTCTCCTTTTTAAATTATTTTTTCGTTTTTGATTTTCTATGCCCCCACTCCCAGAGTTTATCTCTTTATTTTTCTACATATTAATATTTCTATTGGCGTCCGACATTGTTTTTCTTTGTTCATTTATAACGTGCGTTCTTTGTTTTTTCCTTTTAAATATCCGTTAAGTTTTATGTGTTTTATTTGTTTAATTCTTCTGTTTTCATATTTCTTCTATTTTTTTGTATTTATTTAATCTAACTTGTCTAGTTTTATTTTTGAATTTCGTTTATCGGCGAACCTTTATTTTTAAGCCAGCCATATTGTATATTTTGTTTAGTTTATACGTATTGTTTGTTTCGTATTTGTAGCTTGTCCTTTTTACTTTTATATTTAGTTTTAAAAAAAGGTTTCTTGTTGTTTAAAGTGTTTTCCTTATAGTTTACCTTATTTTGTGCCTTTTTTCGGGTCTTCGTTCGTATATCGTTTTTATTTGTATTTTCTTTTGAACTTGTTTTCTGTACATTTACGATTTTTTTTCGTTTTTATAGTTTTGCAGTATCAGTATTTGAGGTTCCTCCTCAGATCATCGGGGAGCACTTGGCCGCTTATCTGTGCCAATTTGGTCAGATACTCAGTGCTTCCTTTGATGATTTGACCAGGGGATGGAATTTCGAAATCATGATGGACCGGAAAGCCCTCATCTCCATCCCCAACTGTCTTGATATAGCGGGCCAGAAGATGCTAGTTATAGTCACCAGGCGTAGACCGACATGCTGGAAGTGTGGGCAGATTGGTCACCTGTCTTCCTCCTGCACAGAGAAGAAGGCCCTTGAGATTTTGCCCCCTGTCGTCCCAAATCCCTCCGCGACCGAGTCTGTTACACCTGTCTCGCCTGTAATGGACATGCCAACGATCAGGACCGGTGCCGTTAAACCCCCGGTTGGGCCTGTCGCTCAGACCCCATTCCCCGAAAAGCTTTTGCCCGCCGCTAGTACGGTTGTGGAGAAGGAAGAGGGGGAATGGCAGGTCGTTGGTAAGGTCAAAAGGAAGCTCCGGGCAGTGAGACCTTGTTCCGCTGAAGTCCCCACGGCTAAAGAAACGCACAGCCCTACTCCCTCTACTAGTTCTAACAGAGGCTAAAATACGAGCCGTCTTTCGAGGAAAAAAGAAAAAATAGAAAAATTAAAAGAATCCTTAAAATATCATTCTGGAAAAATTATAAGACAATCCACATCAGCTCCGTCGTCTCCATCCCGTAAACAGTCCCCTATGGCTCCACCCCCGATCCCTTCCAAACTCAACTGAAAAATAATTCTCCCTCTAAATCCCCCTTAAGAGCCGCCACTCCGTCCATAATTTCTGATCCATCCCAGGTTAAAACACCCAGCAATTCACCGCTAAAAACTGAAACACAAAAGCGACAATGAATCTCACAAAGAAAAAAAAGTAAAACATAAATTACTTTTTAATAGAGGGGAAGATGGAGCAACACCAATCCGATAAAGCATCCCCCCCACCGTAAAGCTAAACATCTCAAAATTCTTTTAAGCTTAAACAGGACATTGAAGATCCTAAGAACTTCCCAAAAGCCAAAAGGATTTTGACTATTGTAAGAGCGGGACATGGCTCGGAAAACATCTGGGCCATGTTACGTGAAGATAACAGCACTTTCGATCTTTATCCTCCGTTAGCTTACTTGCACAATGAAAATGAGAAGAAACTAAATCAACTCTGTTCAGGGAGGCTCCTGCTTTTCGTTAACCCCTTCCCGTATAGTGCTCTTATGCTAACTTTCCCCCTGGTCATTGGCGGCCTGTCTCCTGATGGCACCATCAAAAATGAGATGGGTACTAGCTTCATGGGAGAGGCCATCGGTGTCCTAACCCCGGCCATGTACAATGCAGAAGAGCAACTCTAATTGGTTTTCATTATGGCTATCTGGTTAGCAAGTATAAATGCCTGAGGTCTGAGGTCAGAGCCTACAGGGCGTCCGTTATGTTTTGCGGGGGATTGGAATGCCGTCCTTGACCCAGGCATAGATCGTAGTGGGCTCAAATCGGGTTCTGACAACCAAGATATGAAAACATTTCAGGACTTTATCGACAAGTTTGATCTTGTTGATAAGTACCGGAATGAGCACCCTCGGGAGGTAGATTGGACTTGGACAAATAATTGGCGGCTCGGTTGCAGAGGTGCTTTCTAGCTAACTCGACCGAGCCTTAGGAGAGTCAATGTAGGGCTCTTAGAGTGTTCAAATTTTCATTATATAGTTTATTCGGATTATAGGTTTGTCCGGGTCCGTGTAAAGGTTAGGTTGGCTGGCTACTGGAAATTAAAGTGCTCATTATTTGGTGAGCAGGGTTTCCGGGACCACCAGTTAACTGACGTTTCTGCCACATTTAAGGATTTGGGTTTTTTATTACTAACACTGTTTTGTTTAGTTTCATGTAAATAATTTGTATTCATATTGTAAATACTCATTGTGGCTAGTTTTTAAATTGTTGTTATATCTCCCCACCACAAAAACAATGAATTGTACATATCTACCATTTCGTCCCCAGCCCCTCAACCTCCGGCGTCTTCCTCTTTGGGTTGAGGTGTCCACTCGGTCCGAAGCGAACTTAAGAGTAACTGGCCGTACGCTCCCTGAGTACCCGTAGATTATTTCGACCGGTCAACTGGTCAAGTCCTGCTCGCTGCCCACGAGATCTAGTAAGCGGAGTGTTGTCCATACGTTCACGGTCGACTGGGGATGTGGACACGGCTGTTAGAGTTGACGCTAGGAAGTTAAGAATGTGGCAAAATAAAACAAGAAATAATATCTGCAGAAGCCAGATAACAATAGGGGGAAAACTGACGTCTTTTATATAAGAAGATAACATCAGAACAGAAGTTACAGGGATAATAAAAACATTTAACATAAATGAGAAAAGAAAAAGAAAAAGATAAAATGCATCCAGCGAATTCCCAACAGAGAGATGGTTTGTGTGTGATAAACGCGTATTGAATCGCCTGGGGTAGGGTTATGACTAATAGTCCCGTCTCATACAGACTTCTTAGAACAGGGGGGCAGTCATCTTTCTCACCTCCAAAATTCTCTTTCCCCCGACTCTGCTTTATTAGCAAAATCTCCAGTTAATATAGAAAAAGGATCAGCTGATTACAATTGACCCTCGGCCCGGCACGCAGCTACCACGATTGCCAAAAACTACCCCTTGACATGTAAACCGATTCTCCAGTTATTTACATTATCTCAGTCACGAGTTCTTCTCACTTCACCAAAATTATACTTTGGGATATCTAAACATTGATTCAACCCTTTAATCAAGACAAATACTGTTAAACAAAACGAAATATCTCACCCATCCCCATTGTTTACTAGTGACCCAGGTTTAAAACATCGCCACCTGCCCCGAGATCGTGTTTCTCATCGGTAAACAGACATCTTAATAATCCAAATTGTACTTTGATATATAAACACCGTTTCCATTTCCAGTCAATAAAAGTTATATTTGCGTGTGTGCGTTCATGTGGGTGTTTCTGTTACACATATGGGGTATATTTAGGATTTTCATAGAGACAATGAGTTATTATGGTGGATGTAGTAAGAAAGGTAAGTAAGAATGCGTTGTTTTGGTGTTAGGAATAATGTTTGTATGTCTGGGTCAGTGTTTGTGGCTGGCTAAGTTTAAAATTAAGACAGATGAAGACCGTCCTTTTTCCCACCCTCTGTTTTGGCCATGTGCCACATTTTGTATTTTATTACAAATAAATATTACAGTTGAAGTTTCGTCTTCAGCTGTGCTGGTCAAACTCTCTGCTTCCAGACAGAGAGGATCCCCATACTTTGAAAAGCAGAGTCTTGTCTCGGGAAACAGCTACCCGACCCCGTTTTAATTGCGGTCGACAAGGAATTTTATTCGAGGCTACGGGATCGGATACCCACATCAATTTAGCCCTTGTGCCACATCTGACCACGTGGTGCGGTTGGTAGATATCCTGCAGTCGGTGATTCGTCTCCAGCTGTGCTGGTCAAATTCTCTGCCTCTGGGCAGAGAGGATCCCTAGACGTGGCTATGTCGAAGGGCACAGTTACGCCTTGGAAACTGCTACCCGACTCCGTTTTATACGGTTTCTACGGGGAATTTTTAGCCGAGCCTACGGGCTCGGATATTCCACATTAAATTCGGCCTTGTGCTACATCTGACCGCATTGGGCACTTGGTAGATGTCCTGCAGTTGGAGATTCATTGTGGAATTCACTTGACTCACTTCTAGCAGTTGACAACTTCTACTACGCGCCGCTGACGAATCTTATATATGTTGTTCTTGTCCTAGGTATTATCGTTCATTACCAAACTTTGTGTGATTATTCAATTCAGTAACCTTCACTAGGTCACAACAGTTTCATTGAATAATTTAGACAAGTTTTGTCTACTTATTTCACTTGGATCATTTCGTTTAACGGACAAGCTTTTAAAGGAAGAGAGAAAATTACTGTATTGTTACATATAATTTATTCCGAGTACTTTCGACATTAGCCCAATGTCATCATCAGGATTTTCAACTGAAAGTTATTTTTTTTTAATTTGTGAAGTGAAAAAAGTTGAGTTAATTGCTGATCAATTAGCAAGAGTAATGCTTCAGGGGAAAGTATTTAAAACTATTAGTACATGCCTCGATATTTTAAACTATCTACTTTAAACATATTAAAACATTCATTTAATATTCATAATTTATTTTATTAATGTTTGGTTTCAATTTTTTAGTATATATAGCTACAAGAATTTTTAGTTTATTTATTTTCATGAAAAATATAGATGTATTTTCAACAAGAATTTTTGTGAATTGCGAGTGTGGATAGGGTATGCTGTTGGGAAAGGTTTAGAAAGGTGGGAGGTATCATTAGGTTTATTTATTGCGTTAAGCTTGAAAAAAACTTTAGCAGCTGGATGTTGACTTCAATATCCACTTTTATATTTACATACACTCTATCCATGATATTGAGCACTTTAACAGATAAATATAGTATACCATAAAACTATATTTTTTCATATATACATGGGAGAAACATAATATATAAATTCTATATATCAGACTAATGACGGATTATTGAATGACAGAATGGAAAAATCCATGTAACGCGATTCGTTCTTCAAAAGAAATTCATCAGACTAAAATAATGTTCATATTTATGAAAATCTATTTCAATTTGTTCATATCTATCTATCTATCTATCTATCTATCTATCTATCTATCTATCTATCTATTTAAACTTGATTTTATCTATCTATTTAATCTTGCTTTTATCTATCTATCTATCTATCTATCTATCTATCTATCTATTTAAACTTGTTTTTATCTATCTATCTATCTATCTATTTAAACTTGCTTTTATCTATCTATCTATCTATCTATCTATCTATCTATCTATCTATCTATTTAAACTTGTTTTTATCTATCTATCTATCTATCTATCTATTTAAACTTGTTTTTATCTATCTATCTATCTATCTATCTATCTAAACTTGTTTTTATCTATCTATCTATCTATCTATCTATCTATCTATCTATCTATCTATCTATCTATCTTAATCTGTTCACATCTATCTGTGTGAATGCGAGAAGTTCTCATTAACAGACGAACAAGAAAGAAATGATGTACTTAAAAATGAATCAAAGCAAAGAAATATGTTGAGAAAAAATTATATAAACGAAGCTGAAGTTAGAAGAATTGGAAGAAAGAAAATAGAAAGAAAATTGTTAGCCAATATTGAAGAAAAAGGAAATAGAAAAATAGAGAGAAGAAAAGAAATAGGAAGGAAAGAAAAAAGAAAAAAAAGGAGTCAAATAAAGTCGAGCGACAAAGAAATAAAATGGCGGAAAGAAAAAAAATAATCATGAACTCTAAAAACAAGAAAAAAACAAACAAAAAAAAAAAAACCCAAAAGAAAAAACAAAAATCTTTCAAATGGATGAAGCAACCGACGCAAAGCTTTTAAAAAATTTATGCCTGATATATTTCCCGCAAACAAAATAGACTTTAAATATTTTATAAGCATCCGAGCTGAATTTCTTCATTCATCTACAAAAACAGACGTGAATTCAATTAGGCAACTTCAAATAGTTCCTCTAGTAAACATTTTTTTAAAATGTCATTAATTTATAAAAAAAATGTTTTTGTTTTAAAATTGAACAACAGTTACTTTTACATGCAATGAAAGAAAAGGCAAAATCGATTGAACCCTTTTTTGGGCGCACCGATTTTCTCTGGAAAGGAGAAACTTATAAATTGTCAAGAAGCAATTGTTTCATTTGCATGTAAGAAAAAAATCATTAAACGATTTGTTTCAGTTCGAAT
>OZ010580.1:1412133-1542133 GCA_963932145.1 Acanthosepion lycidas
TAATTTTTTTGTGGGGTGCATTATCAACCCGTACATGTTTCTAGATTCAATATAACCCATTGTAATAGTTTTCGTTTTTCTTTCTTCAATGTTCTTAGGTTTTTTAAATTTTTAGCATAATTATAATATTCTTAGATATCTAATAAGCGTGTGGGAAAAACGTTTATTTTTTAGGGAGTTTTCCGGCTTCTTGCGATTCTTAAGGCTTTCTATTTTATCAGGTAGCTAAGTGTATGCCATTTCTATATGTAATAAGGTAGTCATTTCATTGAGACCGCAATGGTAACTAGAGAGACACACACATACATACAGATGCAAACTAATATATCCATTTATATGAGACCTATTCATAAAGCAATACGCCTTTTTTATTATCTTGAGAACTGGATGCGTGTTGTTGATGTAACTTGGTAACCAATTAAATTTTTTATTAAATTTTGTTACGAAAGGCAATGATGTGGCATAAATGAATATAGCAGTAGAACAACAAATTATTGTGTGAGTTTGTGTACTGTGTAATCTTCACATTCTCAGCAGTTTTGCATTCTGTCCGTTTTATTTATAATTCTCTGCTTTTAGGAATGGTAGAATTTTCTCTGCGATTTGGCCAATCGGGATTTTCAAGGTTACTTTATGTACGATCATTACGCTTTTCTTCTTTGATAATATATGTTTTCCATTCGTAAACACGCCAAAGCAAAGCCATATAAATGTAAATGAATCTTCCATGATTAAAATATCTGACCTGGAGAGCAATTGACGTATCCATTGAACCACCATTTTACTGTTTGAATATAGCAAGGTCATAGGACCCAGTTTTCCATGAATGGAAGGAGAAAAACAGAATAGAGGGTTTCATACCTTACCCAAGGGAATTTGCGCGTAAGGGAATATAATGAACTTGACCGGAATTCGAACTTGGTTTTTCGATTATCTCTTCCCGAGGCGTTATCCACGGCTCCATCCACATACCCAAGCACAGAGTACTTTGTATTCTCAAACAGTCACCCATCTAGGTACTGACTAAGTGCAAATTTACTTCAAAGTGAAGTCATATATTATGTTTTTGATTTTCTTTTCAAATATTTATGCGTTAAAATTATTTAAAACAACGACTAAATTAGGCGTTTCTTTGAAATGTTACTCCATTTTATAAAGTTACCGTATTTGACGGCATATAAGACGCACGGGTGTATAAAACGCACCCCAATTTCTGCAGGAAAAATCAAGAAAGTATTAGCAATTAGTAAAATTAGTAAATTTATATGTAGATAATACATCCTAGACTATATCTATGAGGTATTATTTTGGTTAAACAAGCTATGATTACAGTTAAACGAAAAATAATAGGAAAAATAGAACACTAGCTTATAAAAACTTTATTATATCCAAATGTAAGAAAACAAAATAAAAATCAAGCAATTATTACAATTGAGCAAAACAGTAGAGTTACCATTAAAATTTCTTTCATCTTCAAATCCATAAAATTCGTCGTCTTCGTTATCAAAACTCTGATATTCATTTTCAATACTACTATCATCGTCGTTAAATAATGCGTCATCTTCCGTTCTACTGAGAGCATTGCTAATATCACACTTCTAAAAGATTTCTCAACAATTTATGGTCTAATATTATGACAAGCTTTCTCAGAGAATAAAAATAAAATGCAATAACAAGATCTCAGTCTCTTACTCAAATTGTGGATTTCCCTACTTTTTTCTCCAGAGAATCTGAGAAACAAGCTTCTTTACTTGATTTGTTCCTTACCTCCTCTTCCAGCTCTTATCGAGTTTCGTAACACTCTTGTCTATTCGGATCACGCTATAGTATCTATTGATATTTCGTTCCAGTCATCTATTAGACAGGAACCTTTTAGTCATAAGACCGCTTTCCGTTACGAGCATGCTGATTGGGATTCACTTCGTGACTTTCTTCGAATCACTCTTTGTATAGATATTTTTATCTTCTTGCATCAAAACCGGAATAGAAGATTTTATTGCTTCTCGGAAATAGCAGGTAAAACCTCAATCTATAGCTCACAAGAATCATTATTTCCAGCTATAACAGCGAGACGCTTCCGATCACAACAGACGCCTGTTCATAGCTGCACGTAATAAATATAAACGTGTCCTCGAAAGAGCTAAGTTTCTGCTGACAGAATTACGCAGCGTATTGCATCTAACAATTTGGCTCTCACGATTACTGGTGGTTCTGTAATACTGTATTAAATAAGAGTAAGTTTTTTATTCTTTCTCTTTTCAATCATTCTTCTGCAGAATGTTTCGCCTGTAAATTCTCAAACTCTACTCTTGACTCATCTGGTGTACTTTTGCCTCACTTTCTACTTAGAACTGAGTTTCTGTTGAGTGATATGCATATAACACTTTCAATGATTTCTGCAACCATCTCCACGCAGCATGATGACTTGATGGTATCCCTGAAATAGTCCTTAAGAAATGTGCTCTTTAACTGGCTCCTGTTTTCTCTAAACTGTATAATAAATGCTTCGCCGCCTCTTGCTTTCCTGCTTGTTGGATATCCTCATCTGTTGTTTTAGTCTTTAAGAACTCAGGTAAACTGTTTGACCATTCCAATTATCACCTTTTACCTCTTCTAGAGACACTAATCAATGTTGAATTAATTAAGTGCCGCAAAATGTAAGGATTCCTTCTACAAATTTGAAACTGGCTTTCGTTTCTCGAGGTCAACTGCTAATGGATTAACGATTATTGCGGAACTAGTCTACCAAGCTTTAGATAAAAATGTTGAAACTCTGGCTGTTGCTTTGGATATCTCGAAAGCTTTCCATGTAGTTTGGCATACCGGTCTTCTTCATAAGTATACGGATGAATTTTTGAACTGATTTAGTCTTTCTTATACTTATTCTTGTCCTAAATGACCTCTGTTCTAGAATCTAAAATACTAATGCAAGTATTGCCCTCGACTTTTATCATTAGTCCTACACTTTATTTTTAATTTTCATTATCGATCTTCCTGATGACGTCGGTACTCAATTTTGTACCAATGTTGATGACACAACCATTTACTCCTTACTCTCGATACTAAGTCTGATCAGTTCCATAGGGTGAAATTGGCGGCTGATCTAAAAAAAAGACCCACAATCTGTTGTTAACTGGGACAAATAATGGTTTGTTAATTTTCACATATCTAAAACTGCCCTCATCTGAGAGACTCCTTTCTGTCACCCATCAGTATGGTTGATGCTAACCTCCAGTAGAGTAACTCATTGCGATTTCTCGGGTTAAAAATCTCGACTGACATAAAGTGGAAATAATACATTGAATCCATTGCTATGTCAGCTGCTAAGAATATGCGAGACAATTTTCCTCTCCAGAATGTAGCTTAAATATCTATAAGTCTGCCATTCACCCATGCTTAGAATATTACTGCCATATATCGTACGGTGTAAAAATCCAAAGACGAATCCGAAATGTTATTGGCATCTTGGCTTCAGTCACCTTCCCACCGCCGTAAAGTTGCATTCCTGTGTCTTTTCTATAAATAATTTCATAGTAATTGTTCGGATGAAGAGTTCACTATGGTACTTTCTTTATGAATATAAGCGCAGTACTAGAGTAGGAAGAGGGGGTATTATCAATTTACAGTTGAATTGGCCAAATGTTACATTTAATTACACATTCAATCAACAATGTATTTTCCCTGATTATCCATGACTTCCTTTCATCTATTAACAAGCTTACTAATTCCATTACTGTAAAATTCTTTTGGCTTTGATTCGAAGAACTCACAAATGTCAGTTTTAACCTCTTTCTGTGTTACAAAAGCTGTTTCTTCCAAATGATTCTGTAAGCTACGAAACAAATGGTAGTCGGAAGGAGCAAGATCGGGAGAATAAGGTGGATGAGGAATTTTCTCCCAAGTTCTTTGATCTTTTGTGACGTGATTCTTGCTGTGTGGGGTCGCGAATTGTCCTGATGAAACATCACCTCTTTACTCTAGAGACTTCACTAGAGCAGGTCTTTTTTTCCTCAAAAATGGTTCAAACGCTCTAAATGCTGACAGTATATTTGAGAATTAATTGTTGCATTAGGTGGTAAAGAATTAAAATTATTCCTTGGCGATCCCACCAGATTGAAAGAAGAACGTTTTACCAATGAAGTTCCCTTCTCGGTTGTGGCTGGGGTCCTTCCCCTTTACCAAGCCACTGTCTACGACGCTTAACATTTCGATAAAAGATCCATTTTTCGTCGCCAGTCACAAGTCTATCCCAAAAAGGTGAAACAAGTTAGCGAGAATGGAGAGAAGAGCAGATGTCAACTCGGGATTTGAGGTTGTTTTCAGACAATTTATGAGGAACCCATTTTACAAGTTTAGGAACTTTTCCAAGTTGTTGAAATTGACGATGAACAGTTGTATGGTTTGAACTGAGAACCACTGTCAATTCCTCAACTGATAAAGCAGGATTTTCTTCAAGGGCTGCTTCAAGAAGCTTTTCATCAAACTCAACTGGACGTCCGGTTCTATTTCAAATTCAAGGGTGAAATCTCCACCTCTGAATTTTGCAAACCATCTTCTGCAAGTTCTTTCATTCACACATTCCTCTCCATAAACTGAGTGAATGTTTCTAGCCGCTTCGGCTGCTGAGTTTCCTTTCTTGAACTCATAAAACATTATGTGCCTCAAATGATTCTTTGGTACTTCCATGTTAGCAGGGTTTTAATCAAACAAAATTTTATTTTATTGTTCTCTGAAATAAAATTTGATCAGTTTAAACGCATCTAAACATAAAAATAATGTTTAGCTCCATTAGACATTATAAAATACTCTTTCAATTTCGTTCATTTTAGCAAAAAGTTAAAATTCGGACAAAACGTATGGGATGACCTGATATATGAAGAGATGGATATGTGCACATATAAAAGCATATACGCATATGTGGGTTGAAGTTGTACAGTAGGCATTGCGATTAGAAATAATCATTTTTTCAAATTTATTTTCATATTTCCGTATAATAAACCGTCCAGATCACCAATATCCAAAGAAAAAGATTATTAAATTTTATGAAATTTAATTGTGGGTTCAGTTTTTTTTTTTTAAATCTCAATTCATTGTAAATTGATCTCCCTACGGAAACCCAAACAAAATATGGTTCCTCAGAAGGAATTTTATAGTTTTGATATTCGTAATATGCACTACATCATCTATATTATGAAAAAGAATTAATTTGCTAGCATTGTCTATTGTAGAACTCCAACATACATATACACACACATACACACACACATATAGATATAATAGTATATGTATTGATATATATTATTTAATTCCAGCTATATAAATATTTCCATAGTTCGTAAGAAGGATATAAATTCACAAGACAAATAAAATATTTTACACTTACTGAATAATGAAAGCGCACATTTGGAAATTATAAAAAATGCGAACAGAGTTGGCAAGAGAAGAATAAAAATGAAAAAAAAAAAGAATTGTCAAAATTAAAATGGTAATAAGTAAGAAACAGGTGAAGCAGCAATAAAATATTTGAAAAATTTGGTTTTGCTAATGTAAACGGGGTGAAAAGATGAAAGATATTAGACATATTGGCTGAATAAATGAACTATGACCTCTTCATGAGAAACGTAGATGAAAACGTAGATTCAAAATTGATGATAAGTGGATAAAATTATCATAAATTCTTGGAAAAAATGTTTTTCAATACATACAAGTCACAAACTACAAATTATAGCCTAAAGAGTATTTTCTATAACTTGATGATTTCCCAACGAAAAAGTTTCAAAATTAATAGAAGAAATCCTAATATTGCTAGATATTAACCCAATAAAAATAGCGGCTCATCATTGAAATAAATTAATATGAGAACAAAAAATAATATTTGAATAAAGAAATTGCTGAAAGAAGAGTTAAAGTAAATAATAGAAGCAGAAAGTAGAAATAATTAAGAGGAAATATAGACGAGTTAAACAATAGATTAATTGTAAATGTATATATATGTATATATGTATATATGTAAATGTCGTACATTGTGTTAATCAAAAATAGATTTCTCTGACATCTTACGTATTACTTCTATTTATAAACAAAACTTTATTTTGTTTCTCTGATGATAACTGACAACTCAATTTTTATCAGTATTTTATTTTTATCAGTATTTTATTTTAACAAGGATAGAGATTAAAGCTGAAAAGCAGGCGATATATTATTGGTGCAAAAATAATGACGTAATAATGTCGTTTTTTGATGTATTTTTGAACGTCAAAAAACGACATTATTACGTCATTATTTTTGCACCAACCTAATACTTATGTGAATATATCTTGAAATATATGCCAACATCGTTAGGCTAATATCAGTTTTATTGTAAAAACATAGACTTAAATAATAAAATGTGAAATTAGATACACTACAGTAATGGTGATGATATCAAAACTCACACAATCTATTATGGTTATTGATTTATTATTATTATTATTGATTTTTATTATTGATTATTATTACCATCATTATTATTATTGAAATTTGCAACAGAAATAAATAAACCGACTCTCTGTCAAGTCCCAAGACTTCCGACAGCAAGAACTTCCCGTAAGATATTTGCTGTGCCTAAGATGTTCTTTTTTTTCTCAGAAGTCTTAAATAGGGTGAGATTTTGATGATACCAATGTATTTCTGGAGATTCCTTGGAAATAACCAATGATTTCCAATGACAGTTGACACACCCTTGATATGTACATTTCACATTATGACAACATATATTCATAACTCAGAGCAGTTCTTAATCTTGTGAACTTCTTTAACTGCAATGTCATGATCTTCAGGGCAAACCACATCTTAGACACACGAGAACAGGTTTATGATAAATGTTATGTCTGGTCTGATGTGTTCAATAACTCTGTAAGCCTGAACTGTAAAATCCAACAAGAATTTAATTTCCCAGTACCTTCTCCGGTTCATTTCCCAGTACCTTCACCAGCTTATCATTGTATCACTTTTTTTTTCACCCCAAGCAAGGCGGGAAGCCACTAGGACACAAGTGGTGAAAGAAAATTTAGAGCAAGATCAGATAGGAGTAATAGAAGAAAGGGTGACGAGGAGGGTAGTGGATAGATCAAGGCAACTGGAGATGTCGATTGACATTACACTTGAATAGCTGGAGATTATAGCTCTCAGGGAAACAGGAATAGGGAAAGAAGTTCCACAGGCGAGAGGTGCGAGACATGAAGCTATTGGAGTAGAAGAGACGGCTATATTTAGGAGTTTCGACAGTGAAGGGGTGAGAGCGGGATGCCAGCCTCGTAGGGCGCTTGAACTCATGACGTCTTGGAACCAGCGAATGCAGCTCCTAGGAGCAATTTCCATGAAAGTATTTGTAGAACAGACAGAGGAAGGCGACGGCGCGTCTGTGAGAAAGTGACTGTAGACGAGATGTCAGAGCAGGGCCAACTACATTGCATATCCGCCTCTGGAGCCTATCAAGAACCCCGAGGCAAACAGAAGGGGCACCAGACCATATATGGCAGCAATACTCCATGCAAGGGCGAATTGTTGATTTGTAGATCTGGAGGATCGATTCCGGGGAGAAAAAATTCCTGGCGCGGTGGACGAAGCAATTGACTCAATGTATTTATTCCATCTCAGGTCAGCAGTCAACGTGAGACCGAGCAGCCGCAGAGAGTTGCTCTCGAGAAGTTGAGAGTCAGAGATTCTAATGGAGGGCAGGGAAGGATGTCTGTGGTGATTAATAGAGAGCAGTTTTGTCTTCGAAGCGTTGAAGTTGACCAGCCAATTCTTGCCCCAGTTCACAACCGATTGGAGGTCCTTTTCGAGACGCAAAGCCAGGTGAGTTTTGTCAATGACACTAGATTTGTTTTTGAGGCAGGAATAAATTGTGGTGTCATCCGCATAGATGCCAACTTGGGAATTTATGGCGTCAGGAAGGTCATTTATGTAGATAAGAAGTAGAGTGGGGCCTTGGATGGACCCTTGAGGAACACCTGCGTTCGTGGGATAGGAACTGGATGAGAATCCGTTGAGAACGACCTTCAATTCACGGTTTGACAAGAATGATTGTATTAGGTTATACAATCGACCCGTAATGCCATAACCCTGGAGCTTGCGAAGAAGGCCGGCATGCCAAACCCTATCAAATGCTTTGGAGATGTCTAGTGTCACGACACGGGCTTCCCTGTTATTTTGAAGAGCTCGATAGACAGTTTCAGTGATGGCCGTAAGCACATCAGCTGTAGATCGGGCAAAGCGGAAACCATATTGCTTGTTTGAGAGCAGGTTATGGGATGTGAGGTGGTTAACCACCTCGGTATTGATTAGGGCTTCTAAGACTTTGCCGAAGAGGGGAAGGAGACTGATAGGACGGTAGTTGGAAGGGTCAGAGGGGTCGCCGGAGTTCTTGAAGACAGGAACAATCGAAGAGGACTTCCAGCAGTCAGGAAAACAAGATTCCTTGAGGCAGTAGTTGTATAGTTTAGAAAGGGCGGGCGCCAGTTCAGGCGCGCATTTCTTCAAGACAATGGCTGGTATCCCGTCTCCACCACTAGCCTTGTTGGGGTCTAAATTGGAGATAACGCCCAATACTAGAGCTGGGGTTATGTTTAACCCACTCAATAGGGCCTCAGTTCTAAGAGGGAAGTCGGGTATGGGTACACCCGAAGAGTCGAGTTGAATGAAAATTTCCGAGCAAGCATTCAGCCTTGTCGGTAGAGGAGGCCAGGACTTCAAACTGGTTGAATAAAGGGGGTATAGAGGGTTTGCAGTTGTTCAATACGCTCTTGCAGAGACGCCAATAATCTTTGGAGCCAAATTTGCGAGATGCAATACGTTCCTTCATCCGAGCCGCAAATAGTGACTTAGCATCGTTGAGGACACGCTTACACTCGTTACGGGCGGAGGCAAAGATACGTCTATTGCAGTCAGACATGTCGCTACGGAATAGGTGAAAGTAGTGGTTTCTATGGGCGATGGTGGCTGAGCAAGCAGCGGAGAACCAGGGGGAGGAGCGCGACTTGACCCTATATTTCCTTGATGGGATTAAAGCGTCGATTCCAGCTTTAACCCAGGATGAGACCTCAGAAGCACATTCTTGGACGGGGAGCGTAAAGACTCCATCCCAGGGGACATCTCGGAGGAAATCACGGAACGCGTCCCAGTCAGCTCGTTAATAGTAGAACGAAGTTCTAGTGGTAGGAGGTTCTTTGTAGGGGGTGGAGTTGAAGGAGATGTTAACAGATACTACCGCATGATCAGAGTTACCAAGAGGGCAGAGTTGCGAGGTGCTGCAGGACTTGGGGATGGAGGTAAAACACAGGTCGAGAAGAGAGGCTTTACCTTCCAGGTTGAAGGCAAAACGAGTGGGGAAGTTAACTATGTGTGAGGCAATGAGAGATTGAAAAATTGAGCGTTTGAATGCCTGCGTGGTCAGTAGTAGCATTCTTAAGCCACAAGGTGTGATTGGCGTTAAAGTCAACAAACACAAAAATGTGAGAAAACGGGTGGAGGGAGAGAGCCTTGTCTATGCTGTCAGAAATGCTATCGAGTATCGCACAGTCTTGTGAGGATGGAGAGCGGTAAAGGAAGAAGAGATAGCTTACCGCATTGAGGAGAGATAGTCGGAGATACATGTATGACTGGTCTGGCGATTCGAGAGAGAACTCTTTGGCCAGAGGGAGATGTTCCTTGTTGTTCTGAGTTTGGAATTCATACTTCTTTCACAAGCACCAATGCAAATACAAGCCCACTTTATCATAGCGCCTCTTGTATTCCCTCTGCATTAAGCATTTCGCAGACACTTATGATATATGTCGTCATTCTCCTTTTTCTACTTTGTCTTCTTTTTTCATTCTTTTTCTTCTTCTTTTCTTCTAATTTTTCTTATTTTTTCTTCTTTCTTCTTCTTCTCTCTTCTTCTTCTTCTTAGTAGTAGTAGTTGTAGTAGTAGTAGTAGTATGTGAAAAGTCATATATTCCTGGAGTCCGACTATTCTCTTGTGGCTAAATGGGTTTAAATTGATTACGATTGCTTTCCTGGTTATTTTTACTTAATTATAATATTCATGAGATCGTATTTGTGAATAATAATAATAATAATAATAATAATAATAATAATAATAATAATAATAATTATTAGTTATTATCATATTTGTGAGATCTTTTGTACAATTTATTCTGACTTAGTCGACTCTTTTCAGAGTCATAATGATTTGTTTTTGAAAAAAAAGAAGCAAATTACATTCGAGGCACGCATTGAGTTTGAATGTCAATTACCATTTGGAAGAGAATAAGATTTGATGTGTTCTACACATGAAGAAACTAAATCGAAAATTCCCTCAAGATTGTTTCCAGGAATGCAAATGAGCCAAAAAGAATCCTTATTAGTGGCATCCCAAATTTACACCGAAATATCGGTTCGTGAGAGAAGATTAGGTATTACCGAATAGCAAAGAAAGAAATTATTTGGCGCGATAGGCTGATGACAGCATGTTTTCTGTGAGGATTCAGTTTTCCTCTTCCTCGTTTTTTTTTTGTGTCCGCTTTTCATAAGAAAGATCCATTATGACATTTTTCTATAACCTTCAAATTGTTCGACATATCAAGATGAAAATATCCTTCAATTCTTACATCTTTAATCAGAAAATCTTGAATTGGGAATAAAGTGATTTATGGAAGAATGTGTTAATACCATAAATAAATTTTAAGCAAAGCAATTGCATTATTTACATTATTCGGAATGTTATCATCATCTTCATTGGCATATTCACAACCTTTCGGCCGTTGTACACTCTGGCCTTCCTCAGATTAATGGAATTTCGAACCGAACCCTTTATTTCATCCACCGGACTAGACTGTTTTAGTTCCGCATGCCATGCCTCGTCCGGGTGTTTCAGTTATTACC
The DNA here is from genome assembly GCA_963932145.1 of Acanthosepion lycidas. NCBI lineage: Eukaryota > Metazoa > Mollusca > Cephalopoda > Sepiida > Sepiidae > Acanthosepion > Acanthosepion lycidas. The sequence continues at coordinate 1,423,039 of OZ010580.1, forward strand.
CTTTAACACAACTCGCTAAGTTTTGGTTCACTACTTCTGTAGCCTGGTATTCAACTGACGACTCTTTGGGTTTAGTCACTGGATTTAATCAACATCTTTATCCATTGGGGCAAAGGGTCCGATTCGAAATTCCATTCAATTGAAGAAGGCGGGAGCGTACAACGGCCGAAACGTTGTGAATATGGCAATGAAGATAAGGATAACAGTTCGAATAATATAAATAATGCAATTAATCATAATACCTCATCTCAGAGATATAGACAGCCATTATATCACTAGAAACTTGTCACTGGATCTAACCAACGTCTTTATCCACTGAGCCATGTGTCCTTGTGAATATGGCAATGAAGATGAGGATAACAGTCCGAATAATGTAAATAATGTAACTAATCATAATACCTCATCTCAGGGATATAGACTGAAGAAAAATTCCAATCACTGAAGAAGGCCGGAGCGTATAACAGCCGAAACGTTGTGAATATATAGAAATGAAGATGAGGATAGCAGGCCGAATAATGTAAATAATGTAAATAATCATAATACCTCATATCAGAGATCCAATCATGTGAAGAAGGCCGGAGCATACAAAGATAATGTGGTAATGAAGATGAGGATAATAGTCCGAATAATTTAAATAATGCAAGTAATCATAATACCTCATCTCAGGGATAAAGACAGATATTTAATAAAAGCATGTTTGCAATAAATTTAAGAAAATCTTTACTTTAGAAAACCCAATCCTTTCATCCGCCAAAGATTTGTATTTATGTAAGTTTTAAATTCAAATGCAAAAAGACAATACACATTTGTAAAGGAAAATAATTGAAAATTCTTAGAAAGAGAAGATATTTCATCACTGAGAGGCCAAGTAGAAACTGAGAAAGTACGATGATTCAACAACAACTGAACAGGCATGTACATGCAACATCTGTGGCCGTATCTGCCTCTGTCGGGCCTGAGATTCTGTATGAGAGCCTTACTCTCAAGTATTGAATATCAATGGTCTTCCAAGACTGCTATACAGACGACGATATTTGATGAATTTTATTCCCTTCATGAGCCAAATCCTACAAAAGTATTTTACATACTCGTTTTTCGTTTATTGCACTTTGGTTTTTGAATTACTGAAATATTTACATGAAAAGAACACGTATATTGAAAACACTTTCGAGCTTTTTCAGTACCCTATTTTATATTCAATGTGAAACAAAAGGCTAATAAATTATTCCAAAATAATAAAATCGCCTCCTCCATGATAAAGCAAATGAATTAAAAATATATTGTCCAACCAACTAAATTTATCACAACTACAATTAGAATTTATCTAAAGTCAACATAAAATTTGTTACATCTACACCTAAAAAAATACAAAACAAAACAATAAACTAAAACTTCAAGGAGGAACTTACTCTAATATCAAGAAACAAAATATGACTTCCGTAACCCATAAACGGAGGATAAAAAAAAACAAAAACAGTATGCCCCAAAATAAAAATCTTCATTTAGAATTAATCGCGACAGAGGCGGTAACAATCGAAGCAAAGTTGGAGAAAGGAAGAAAAAGAGAGAGGAATGGAGAGCGAGTGTAAAATGATTAAAAAAAAAGAAAAGAAAAGAAGGACGAAAGGAACAAATGATTACGACACCCTACATGTACGCACATCCGCGCAGGTACGCGCACGCGCACGAACATCTTGTTTCGAACTTCTCGAAAGTACATATCTGATCATATTTATGTCACCGAAACTTAAACGAAGTAATGTCCAAAGAATTCTTAATACGACCTCATTTCCAGTATTATTTGGAAATAATGTAGGATAATGAATTTATTCATTCCTTGCATACACACACACACATATTTGCGCACGCGCGTGCACGCGCGCGTGTGTGTGTGTGTGTGCGCGCGTGCGTATAATTAATTCTTGGCTATTAACAGGTTTTGTCTGCACCCTCAATGACGCTTCATTGCATAAATAATAAACTTCCTTGGCACTTTTTGTTTCTATTTTGGAAGCGCAAAGGCTGATGGTAAGAAAAGCAGCGGATGTTTTTATGAGTGGAGAAGCAGAACGGGCGGAAGGCAGACATTAAAAGAGAAGCAATCACTGAGAATGAAAGAAGGAAAAGCGGGCAGATTTAATAATGAAAACGGACGAAGAAAACAAAGGCGACACAAGGATGTGTAGTTAATATAAAATGTTCATAGGAAATTTTATAAATATTTACAGCAAAAAGGAAATCTTCTGGATACACTAGGCATAATGTAAAATCTCTTTTTTCTACTGCCATATCCCTTCATGATGTAAGCGACAATGCTTCTCCACAGATTCTCTTTCTTTATTACCTGTGAATCAACATGAATTCTTTGGAAAGATACTGGAATGGCTTCTTGTTGCCTTCTCCACGGTTTTAAATGTAGAAGTTTACTTCCCTTAGATACCCACCCAAAGCTAGAAAGCTTTAACTAGCTATTTAATACATAGCTGAGGAAAATGAATGTATTCATGCCATTATCAAGGACACTATGCTTGTACCCATGGGTAACATAGTGTGCGTAGAAAGATGAAGAAACCCAATAACTTTTTTGAATTACAACGATGGGGAAATTTGTGACGTAAAGGAAGAGGCAAATATGTTTTTCGATTATTGTTATGATTTCTTCACTCAGAAAACAAATAAAAGAAAATAATCATCCAACAGCGTACATAATTTTCATATTTGAGTAAATTAAAAGAAAGCTCAAGAAAATGATTCAGCAAAAGCAAACAAGTAAGCAAATAAAGAAAGAAAAACATATGAACAATAAAATAACAATATTATTATTATTATTTACAACAAAGGTTCGTCATAATAAAGTTCTGAAGTCAGGGTTAGTTTTTCTAGTAAAACGTTTTTCAGAAAATTCTGTCATCTACAAAAGATACTAAAAACTATAACTAGCTTTAAAATGGTTCTAGTATCATCAGCAGCAGTCTAGTATTAGCAGCAGCTAGCTCGCACCTATAAACACATGTTTTCAAAACATTTTTTTTCTTTTTCGTCTAAATCTCTTCTCTACAGCCGGTTGTGCAAATAGTACTTTTCTTTTTTCAAAATGTAGGCCCACGGACTCTGCAGTCAACGAAAGGCGAACCTGTTCACAGTAAAACTGTATAAAACTTTTATTTCTATGGAATAAATATTTCATAACATTTCAACCTCTTTTGTTTTCGTTCTCTATAGGTAACTCTTCGGTGTAAAATTGTCTAAATCTTTTAAAAGCAAAATTGGCTATTTGTTAGATTAAGCTCTGGATCGTTGTATCTTAGAATTGATTAAAGATATCTTACTGGAATTCTTAGAGGTTCTTATAGCCCTAATTATTCTCCAAACTTAACAAAAGAATCGTGATAAACGATCATAAACGAAAATGAAATGTTCATCATTAATTAATCATAGCTAAGGATAGGAAAATTATGTAGGATTGAAATTAAGTTCAAATATATGTATATATCCCAAGATCATTTTCCAACTTATTCAAGATGATCTTCGTGCTCTCTAAACTTCTAACTTTCTGTCCTGATATAACAACGTGCCTCATAGGTTTCACGTACGATTTCATTTTCAAGTCGTTTTTCACTGCTCTTTGGACTGTCTTAGCTGAAACCCCTCTCTCACATGCCAAGCGTCTTATGAATTGAGTTGGATTTTTTTCTAATTAATCTTTTTAGCTCTAACTTGAAATGATGATCCCTCTTCCTGTAGTGACCTCCTTTACTGTTCGCTATTTTTTAAACTTATTCACCATTCTCTTGATGTTACTTGAATGGACCTTTAAGTTGGAAGCCAGATTACCATTACTAAAAGCCTGAATGATCATTTTCCACTCATCATTGCTCATTTGGGAAGACAGTGGGACCGACAGAAAACAATTTTAACCTGTTCCTTTTCTAGCTGAATATCTCAAAGTGTTTTTCAGTGATTCTTACGACAAATGGTGTCTTGCCTGAAAACCTGGAAAAAAAAACTCAGTTTAGTGGTTTCTTAGATTTTAAACGTTTTGTATAATGAGCAATTATCACATGCAATTTTGCAGTTACACTCGGTATATATAAAGGTTCACTGGTAACTTTGATGTGGTTTAGTTTTCTCGGTATTTTTATTTTTTTTTAACTTTACCTGGGTGGAATATTTAAGCATTAGCTGGTATGCTTTTATGATAATTTCCTTGCCTTCTTTTACTGTTAATTTGTGTTTCGAAAATATATATCGTACGATACAGTGGCAGCCATGATGAAACTTGAAAAACTGGAAAACAAACCATTGCCCGAAATTAGATAGCAGCAACACTAAACTTTAGAGGGCATTTGACGAAAAATAACTACGTAGCAGACGAAGCCTGAAACCAGATGAAAATAACAGATCTGGCACTACGAGAGAAAATGCCTAAGATGGAGCACACCGCAGAAATAGATTCATCAAGGAATATGAATTTGCACTATTTACATTTTTCAGACAGCTGTCCACATCATTTTTGCTATTTTTTCGACTGTTGTACGTTCCAGCCTTCTTCAGGTGATTGGAATTGCGAGCCGAAACATTTATTTCGTCCACCGGGGTAGATTGTTTTAGTTCTTGTTCCACGTGCCATGCCTCATCCAGATGTCTTAGTTTCAGTTACTTTCCCTTTAATAATTCAACTCTCCATGTTTTTTTCCCACTGCTGTGGCCAGGTATTGAACTCATAACTCTTTGGGTCAAGTTACTTTTGGATTCCTTCAATCAACGCTTTCATCCCCAAGGACACATGACTGTGAATAAAAGCGTTTAAATAATTACAATACCTCGTCTTAGTAATATAGACAGAAGTACAAATTTATTGTAAAATTAAACAACCTATAAGAATCAGCTCTTTGGAATAAAAAGAAAAAAATTCTTTCAAGTAAGAACTTCTTTTATCAAAAGTTAAATAAAGACAAATCAATCTCGATAATAGTTCACATGAAAAGGCAAAGAAAATCCAAGAGTTTTGGTCAGAACAGAAGTGTTAAAAGACAACTGGTGCCAATTTAAAAAAACAAAACAAGCAATCATTAATAGATAAACAGAGCATTGACGTACGGGTTGCTGTCGTATTGCAAAGGAAATATACAACAACTTTTCCGATTTATATACCTCAGCTACTTGTAAAATCAGGTAGATGCATGATGAACACTACTGATAAATATAAGAAAGCTATACTTTTGAAAGATCCGATCATATAAATATTTAAAATCTCATTACGTTGAAAGACTCTCATTGGGTTCAAAAGTGGTTGAAATCTTGCCAATCTGTCTAAATTTAGTCTTGAGAACCAAGGAAGGTTTCGAACGCAACACGTTTATTTTTGGCTATCAGAAGAATTCATTTCAATAAGGGGTGAAACTGGTTATTAACGTTAGAAAATGTACATTTATCTATTTGTGTCTTTCCATGACAAAGTGTCATAAGGTATGAAGCTTAAAATGGTGCATAATAAAATTAGCATAATTAGGCGTCCCCCACTGTACGACAATTAACAAGTTATTCTCGGAATTCGCTAGTGTAGGGAATTCAGTCACTATATACCAAATTACTGTGATATAGTACTAGTTTTGTAATTAGTACAATACATGATATGGAGGTTAACTATAAAAAGAATATAACCTTTTATTTTATTAAACACTAATATTGGATTATTTCCCTATGAGTTATATTGTATATTATTAGCGAGAAATGAGTAGATCTTTCAAGCTACAGAAAATAATTTGGATCAATTATGAGTGCTCAATAAATGTAACCATGTGTCATAGTTCAATTTTTCTAATTTCTCCACTGAGCATCGTGACTACAGTCAATTGTTCAGTGCTCACAAGTTGTTCAAAGTAAGTTTAATTCTTATTCGATGATCTTAAAATAAAGTTTTCAATTACAAGAAATTGAATGGAAGTTTCATTGAAAGCGCAAAGATTAGCATGCAGGATGCTCAAGATGTCGAGAGTAAGCTGAAGTCATATAAAATCTTTAAGGTGATTAATTAGATTTTTTTTTAAAAACATCTCATCTGAAAGGTGAAGTGTCCCAACGAGGGCAGAAATATTGATAAAGAAAAAGGGATAAACGTTGTAGCTGAGCATCTGGATCATAAATTCTTACCAATCGCTTTGAAAGAGAGATGAATATTTTTTCAGTTTGTTCTGTCATACAAAGAGCTTAGCAAAATGTTTCGGTATTGGCATGCAATGACGTTTCAGAGAGATGAGTTTGGATGAATGAGAATTAGGTAAACCACTGTACTGTAATTATTACACAATCACCAGATAATTGCAGCCCCCAAAAGCTGTTGCCTTCGTTGTTAACCTTGACAGGGCCTTATAGAAACATCATAAACAAGACTCCAAGGTGAGGAATACTACATTCCATCAAAGTTAATGTAACTTATGAATAAAAATGTTTGAAATGAAGATGAAATTTTATTAATTCTGACAAAATGCGACAGAATGGATACACAAACAATCTACAATCTGCTTAGCATATATATATATATATATATATATATATATATATATATATATATATATATATATATATAGAACACAAGTACACATCAAGTGCTCCAGAGCAGCTGCAATCTTCAGCTGAGCGCCGTACTTCAGCAAAGTTTCAGCCCATTAAGCTCAGTACTTCTCCACACGGTCGGCATATATATATATATATATATATATATATATATATATATATATATATATATATATATATATATATAAAATTCTTCATTAAAGACGACTGACAAGGTACTGCGATTAAGTTTGTGTTCGAACAGGTGTTTTCTTTTCTGTAGAAACTGTCCAACTGTTATGTAATTCCGAGCGCTTTCGGCTATACTTTTAGCGATTATCATGGATGATTTTATTTTTGCTTTTTAACTGGATGTATTGGCTGTGTGTATGTTTCTAGAGTTATAAGGATGTTTATTTTCCGAACACAGCACATATGGCCGTGTTTTTAGCTAATATTATTGAGTTTTATATGTACATATAATTAAATTAAAAGGTTTGTCACTTAGCTGATTGATATTACCTTTAGTATCCCGACTCCAGGGTTTCGTAGATAAACATACGTGCACATATATGCACATACAAACGCATGTACACATATATTTGTATGCGAATGAAGTGTGCACAACAAAATATAAAGTGGCATATGACAAGATTATGCGTTCTCAACAGATTTATATAATACAAATGAATTTAGAATTAAAGGAACGACCATTATTTAGAATTGGTGTACCTAACTTAACATAATCTTATTTAGTAGACAGGTATTTATGGTAGATTCAGAAGGGGAATATACTAAGAACGGTTTGCAACAAACGGTGTCATTATTAGATATTTACTAAACATAGCTACGACTGGCACAAGAGTATGATTTAGGAGCTCAATCTATAATCTAAACAAGACATAGAAGGATGCATCATATTTTCGATTTTTATGAGATGTTCAGTGAATTACTGTCGGAAGAAAATCTGTTCAGTTTTTGGTATTCACTAAACATAGTTTGGTACAAGACCATGCTAATCGGGCAATTTGTGATCACCCAATTCTTTATAAATGTAAATGAGGAGTGGTTGCTAATCATCGCTGTTAATTTTGATACAAGACTTTAATAATATTTTGACTACACTGACAAGTAATCGTTAAAAGACTTTAATAACGAACACAAAATGAAGAAGGAAATATTGACTTTCGTTCTAGGGTTGTTAACTATAGTTATTTATTCAGTTTGGATTAATCAATCTTAAGGTAGAAATAATGAGACGCAAAAGCTAGATGTGATCGTAGTCATTGTCATTGAGTCTAGTTTGCTAACTACCAGCTTTCTGTAGAACATGAAATTAAATATAGAGTTAAAAAAAAGAATAAATATAGATTAAACGTGGAAAGCTATAAGAAAGAACGAAACACAAAAAAGAATGTCTGGTGGCGAGCAAAAGGGACAGGCAAGGATGTGAGTTACACATGGGGGATTTAAAAAAATTAAACAAGAACAGAAATTCAACTGTGTGGGTGTTTTAGTAACAGACGAAATAAAATGAAGGTGAAAATTCGAAGGGGAATAACAACAGAAGAAATTAATTTTTAGAAACGAAAGGAGCGAAAAGTAATTGCGACGTTATTCTAGTCATTGGCAGAACGAAAAACGATTGTGAAAGAAAGTAACACTGAGATTAACATTGACAGAGTATGACACGAACGTCGAGAATACCATTGACAGAGCACTGAGAGAGAGGGAGAGAGAGAGAGGGGAGGTAGAGATATGTAGAGAGATATATGTAGAGAGATGGGGAGAGAGGAGAAGGAGAGAGAGGGAGAGGGGAGGGAAGAGAAGGGGAGAGAGAGAGGGAGGGAATGAGGGAGAGAGAAAGAGAGAGGGAGGGGTGAGAGAGAGAGGGAGGGAGAGATGGAGAGAGAGAGAGGGAGAATAAGATAGGTAGATAGAGTAATTTTAATATGAAGGATTCAGTACTGGGGGAATCGGACAACAGGCGAACATATTTTGTGTTGGGAAATACTGGAGAATAAATTAAAGGTTTGGTGAAAAAAAGCTCTAAAAATAGAAAAGAAAACAGGTGCGCAGTTTGTTGGGAATATATATCGTATTTCTGAAATACGATATATTTGATAGGGTCAGTAGATCACTATAAGTCTTGCAAAAAAAAAAAAAAAAATAAATAAAAAGCAGGATTTGACAGTGCCTTTTTATTGAAACATGAATCGACGAATCCGCGGCCACCGTGAACGTGACATTTCATGCCAACAAAGAAGTTTATTTCTTCAAAATTCATCATTATATGTAGAGAGTTATTTTGACTACACTGACAAGTAATCGGTAAAATTTACTTGCTAGGGAAAATAAAAGTAACCAATACATACTATATACGTCCTGCAAATCATTACTAGAAGAAAATCCTTCTGCTGGTGAAAAGCCGAACAGAAATAGTGCGACTTTGGTGTATGAGTCTGAAGACAGCCGTGGAACAAAGAATAAAATCATCAAAAGCAATTCCAAGCCATATATGATGTGACATTGCCACGGTATCTCAAAAGAGGAACTTCAAAATATTCTGATGACGTCGTAATACTGGTCAAAGGGGTAATCTTTGTTCGTTTTCACATGAACGTGTGTGCGCAACCACATCAAATCGAAAACATAAGCAAAGAGTTTATCTTATGGAAACATTGAAGTAATTTTATAATTGCCAAGCTTGTTAGTACTGCCGCCGCTCAACTGATGGTTTTCTGCTTTCCGCTTCGTTCCTTCATCTGCTCTTGTCCCCCGTTGTCTTCCTTGATCACTGGCAGTGGAGATCGAATTTAGTCCGTAAATGTGCACTGGATTAGACCGTGGTGGAACCTTGCTTCAAAAGGACACAGAATGCCTGCGCTAGCAATAATAAAAACAGCATAACAAAATAAGGAAGAAGGTTGCTGAGTGAATTTTCAATTGGTTTATACAGTCGTTAATAAGACAAAATTAACTCTTTCAGTTAAACTCTCTATTGTGGCACTTTATCTTTTTCTTTTAAAACTTGGAGCGGGTTAAAAGCAAACAATACAATAAGGTAAGATCGGGAATTCTCTCGGCAGCAGGTTATATGGGTTTCAGCAGCTCCTTCGTCCGTTCCTGTCTCGTCTCGTCTCGTCTCTTGCCGTCTCTCGCTCCAACTGCTGGTTCGCTTAAGCGCTCTGTTTATATGCATTTCGCCCGACTTTCACCGCACCTCAGGACTCATCAATATTCACAGCAATTAATTATTTTATTACTCCAATTTTTGGAAAAACCAATATTAACCTTCAAACAAAACCGTCACTTATTCAAAACAACACAATTTGCTTATCATTCCTTTCTATGTCCTGACGACAATACTTATTTAAAACAAAATTTTCCGGTAACAAACTTTGTGTTTATAAATTATATTCTATGTTCCTGACGTCAAAGAATTCTTTGTTGTCGACTTTTCAATATGATCGATTAAAAACATTGCCCACATTTGCATGTTTACAAAACGATATTTTAATTTGTTTACATTATTGGCTTTACGATCTCAATTCGTTTTTCGACAGACAATTAATCCATATTCCACATTTTCTCAAATTATATTTTGGAATCAACATTCCATTCAGCGTTTCTTGTTATCAGAAAGGAAAAAAAAAAGAAAGGAAAAAAAAACAAAACAATTATCTTTTTTCTTGCTCCATATTTTCACCTTAACGTTTTTAGCATTCATAACGCTTTCAATTCTTCAATTCCTTTACGGAGTTTTTCATATGAATCCTTTCAAACCTAATTTCATACTATCAGTGTCACAATAGTATCACATTATCAATTATTTTCATTGATAGAAATGCATGAAAAACGTAAGTCAAAGAAGAGGCAAAAGAAAAATGGTGAAATATCTATTATTCTTAGAAATGTCAACAGTATGTAAGGTTAGTAAAAATGGAAGAGTATTCCTTGGTAGAAAAGAAGAAAGAAATAAACTTTTCCGAAGTCACGCTTTCTAATTTATATCGGGTAGTAGAATAAGGTAAATACTAAATCCATCGCTTCTCTCTTTGAGCAGTAGAGAAATGCTTAGCAAGAATGGAAAAATAACCATTAACAAAAGAAAAAAAAATTGTGACGTACGATGACCGTTAATAAATAAGGATAACTGAAGACTTCAATGTTAAGATAAAGAGTATTTAATTACAACTGCAAATACAAGGGAGTAAAAATCAACCAAAAATAATTAACCATTTCAATGAACTACTTGTTATTAGCGCGGCTCGGCTTAACATCCGGTAAATCCTAAATCAAAAATCAAATCATCGACGCACACTAATTCGACTGGATAGTTCCACTCAATAGTCACTCAATAATCACTGCAGTCAGTAGCCTGACACCGCTATTTACACACCTGGCGGAAAACATATTTATAAGTCCAGAGTGTCACGATCGAACCTGGGTGTCGGTAGTTACTAATTTCCTCCTATATGACATATTTAATGTTCAATTGTATTGGTCTGATGTTTGTATTTTCAAATCGTTCGTCACATGATTCCTACGCTCTTAATATGCAGTAATCAATCAACAAAAAGTTGGCTTGTTAATTTTAACGCCTACAAAATTAAACTTCTCTTTATTAATCATCTGAGAGACCCCTTGCTGCCTTTTATCATCATCGCTGATGCTATCCTCCAGTAAAGTGACTTGTTACGACTTCCCGGGCTCACGTTCTCAGCTGGCATAAAGTAGAAAGACTATATTGAATCCATTGCTAGGTCAGCTGCTAAGAAAGTAGGTTCACTATGTTGGGTGAGAAAATCTTAATCTCCAGAATCTATCTTACATATCTATAAGTCTACCATTCGTCCATGCTTAGAATATTGCTGGCACATATCGTCCAGTGCCCCTGCTATTTACCTTGTGCTCCTTCATAAGATCCAAAGAAGAATTTGCAATATTACTGGTGCTCATTTGGCTGCTCAGATCCAGTCACTTTCCCACCGCCGTCAGGTTTCCTCTTTATGTCTTTTCTATAAATACTTTTATGGTAATTGTTCGAATGAGCTCTTCACTATGGTACCTAGAGTTTTTGAATTTAAGTGCAGCACTAGATTGGCGTTGAGATCTCATTAATTTAAAGTTGAGCTGGCTAGATGTTGCCATAAATTCTATGCTAACAGTTTTTTCCTCGCACTTCTTACTTGTGGAACACAATTCCGGCTCCATGCTTTTCAGCCAGCTTTAATCTGAAAAAATTTAAATGCGCTGCCAATCGCTATCTACTGTCCATCGGATTACTCTTCTTCTCTAGCCGCTCATTATTAATGCTTCTGTTGCTAATACTTTTTTTGTGTTTTAGTGGCATTACTGCCTTGCTTGGAGTGATTTCGATAAAAAAACAAAAAACAACCCCCCCCCCCAAAAAAAACAGACGACTGACCTGTTTATTTTAAATATACAGCATCTTTCTTTAAAATTATGGAATGATAAAGACAAAAATGTCGAAAGAAAACGTTTTCAATGTTAATCAAATTAAAAGAAGATCGATAGGAATGGTATGCTTTTTTTGGAACCTAATACATTTTAGACAATTCGATGTTCTGAATAATTACTCTTAAAAATTCAGTTGCCTTCATAGTTTGAAGAGAAAAGCAGTTTACATTCTAATGATGCCATAAAATAAGCTCCAAAACGTTGTTTATTTTTTATCTCGATGTTCAATTGCAAATCGCAAATTTTTCCATATTTGTAAAGATTAAAACTTCTTAAGAAGATAACCTGAATGACAAAGTAGTTGTGGTGGCTATGGGATGCAAACAGGGGCTGACCATGGAATGTTTGCTGCATCCAGAAAGAAGGGGAAGCAACGATAATTGCAATTGCATATCAAGAATATGTTAATTCTGGTGAAAAGAGCACAGGATTGCCGGTGGGTAATAGAATTGTAACCCCACAATAACAGGAAAGATTGAATGAAATTCCATCCCAATTCAAATTTGGTACTATTCAATCAAACAATCAACTCTCTATACAGAATAGAATGTATTTCATACGGTTTGATAATCATCGGCCATTATTGAAACCGCAACATGGACCATTGCAGATGATTTGTGTTACCGACTATTGGCCATCATATCGTAGACGGCTGACATTTGGTCACCTGAGCACATCTCCAGCTTTTTCCTCGCTTGATATCGTGTGTGGTGTAGATCACATAACTCTGATCTCTTCACTGAACGAGTTCTAACATCTCAATGAGGAAAATTGGCTTGTGACTTTTAATACATCTAAAATCAAGTTAGTAATATTTCTCAGTGATCACCGATCGGACACTGAGCTTTCTTCCATCAAAATGAATGGTCACTCTCTCAACGAAGGTCTATGATTTGAATATCCATTGGGACTCCATTTCACCCCAGACTTTAAGTTGAACATATATATATATATATATATATATATATATTTACGATCTATTTGTAAAGATATCTGAAAAATGAGCGGATTAACAAACTCCGGTGTGAATACTTCCTTTAACATTACAAATTTACTCTCTTCGAACCAAGCGTCAATCACTATCTATGCCACTTATCACTTCCTCTTACGTTCATATTACACATCTTATTCAGCAACTTTCTACCACGAGTGAATCTGAATCCTTGGGTTGGTTGAAAAAAAGGCATCCTCTCAGCAACCTGTTGATTAGACTTATTGGTTCTGTAACAGTGTAGCATGTGTTCTGTTGGAGTTAAGAAGCAGATGTAATGAAACGCATTTGACGTGCACAAATACCCCCTATTCGTACACACGCAACATGAAACTAATTAAAGATAAACAGTTGGACTGACTTCGAAATACTCGACAAATGTATACCTTTTTGGACAGGTGTCTGTAGACACCACATAGCCAAACACACACACACAAACTCATTTATATGCATGGACAAATATACATAGAAATTGACACCAGCAACTTGTAGACACTATTGCATGGCCGCTGTTATTCAATTGTAAGGAGTTACATGCTGTGAGCTAGCTATTTATAACAACCTCGTTGGTATTTGATAACTTTTATGAAGTAAAAAAAAATGTTTGAAAGTAGTGAATTTCAGTGGATATAACTGTATTTTTTGGTAGATAAGCGACGTCATTTAACCTAAAACATTGATGACAAAATTTGCTTTTCTCGGAACGTATGCATAAAAGTAATGAACGCAATTTCCAAGCTAAAATTCGAAATAGCCAAATAAACTCCAGGTTGTAGCTGTGAGAAGGCAAAGTGAATTGAAATACAAATACGACAAGTTTCAAAGCAAGCGTATTCCATATGAGAAGAGTTTAGAAAATTTGATTGGCCTTACATGTCAGTTATGGGTTCATGAAAAGGGAAAAAACCGGTTTATGAGAACTCAGCCTGGAAAAAGAACGGCCCGACCATTGTTCAGGTGTGCATGTCGATGAAGAATTCATCGATAAAAATACGTGGTATCAGTAAAATAATAGATGGAGCTCCGAATGGAATTTTTTATTATAAGATTGGATCCAATGATGACATGTTTGATTTTATTCCAAGCAATTGTGAAAACAATGAAGATTGTGTAGAGTTCTGAACCAAACTTAATAACAGTCAAGCTTTGCTTTTTGTGTGTGGGTGGCGGGGGGAGGTTACAGTAGTTTCCGCTTTTTGAGGTTTTGTATTTAGAATAATATTTCCTAAGTTTTAAAGAATCAAAATGAATTTTTGATTAATAAAAACCTTTCAAATACGACTAGGTATTTTCCCCCAAAACTTTAACTTCAAAATAAATCTACGTCTTATGCACGAGTGCATTTTATATTCCGAAAATGCCTATAGTTTTTGGAATAATAAAAACCTACAAATCTATTTTCATTTTTTAATAATTTATCTTTAAATAAAATCAGATATCAAAATTATTAGTTTTTTTCTCTTTCAAAATCTTCATTATGAGGGCAAACAGCAACATTTGTTCGGAGCAACATGCAGAATCGAGCTTCAAATAACGAATTACTAATAAGAAATAACTTGTAAACTTTTTCCATTTATCAAACAGAGTTCTTGGATCAAATTCAAGACACTCACTTTGTTGCGATCTCGGTCTAATGAAGAAAGCTGCGGTGTCCTCATCAGAAAAAAGTGGGCCGTCCTATCTTATATTTATAGCGAACTTTATCGGGTTCATTTTGGCAAAATCAATGTAATAATGAATTCTTCATCCAACCCAGCACACTGATTCTTAAATAACTTCAAAACACTGTTGTTTGCGACCAAATATAAGATTCACCCTCGCTGCCAACAAATAAACTTTCATTCGTTGTAAGCGTCCATATTTTGCCAACGTCTCCATCTTGAAAGCCTTGAAGTTTCTCTACGGCGACGGCTGGGCTTGCCCGTACATCGACATTAATCAAGCACCTCCGACAACTCAGTATTGCATCATCGATAAATCTTTAATAAATTCACGTTAATTTGGGATTTACTATTTCAGGGGATGATTAATTAATTTCTAAGGGAGGTTTAAAGTTGCTAATTAGTTACTAAAATTAGCAAAACAGTTTTTCTTCTCTCTAAAGCATCGAACTGATTTCATGCTATTATTGGCGTTACGAAACGAAGAGGAATATTTCAGTGAAATGCACCTGCATATACAGGAAGGTAAATAAATTTATTTTAACGAAACCATGTGGGCTGATATATTTGCATTGACTGATCTACATATCTGAAGATTGTTTGATTAACATTTTTCAGCTTATTTAAAGACAGAAAACATTTTTTAGATAGTAAGAATTTTTGAAGATAATAAATCTTACTAATTAATTCATAGTTTGTGAGGAGAAGAGGTGTATTAATATTGCCTTAATACTTTTCCCAATGCTATTTGTAGGTAAGTGAATGTAACTAACTCGAATGTAATTGGAACTGGTATTTGCAAGTGATCAACCATCTAGGTAAGTTTGGTGGTCAACCATCTAGGTAATTTTGATGGTGATTGTACTAGAACCGCTGTTTCAACGTGATCTGGCCGTAAGTCGGCATGTTGGAAGAAGGAGGATATGAAAAAATAATAAATAATGTCAGGTTATCAGAAAGACTTGTGAATGCCACTGATACAATTGAAAGTATCACAACACTATGGCCGATTGATTTTAACTATGAGAACACTGAATTAAGCGAAAAAAGGAAAGAATATATTAAAGTTTTAACGTTTTATTAGATAAGAAGCTTTTCCTATACAAACCTTTCTCAAAAAGATCAGGTATAAACTTAGAAATCGAACAAATGAGCTTTTCTTCTGATTCGAGGGCAAATAATTCATTTTTTTAGATGTACGTGCCGTGGCTTCCCTCTGAAAATTCTATATTTTCATGGCAGCTGCTCTGAAGAGCTTTTTTCCCTGGTGCCCCGGCTACATGAATTTAAGCGTGCTGCTAGATTGGCAACTAGGTCCCACCTTTTGACTGTTAAACTCCCTTCCGTTTACCTGCTTCCATGATAACTAGAATTTTCAAAAATTTAAATGCAGCGTCAATCGCAATCTTCTGTCTTTTTGAATCCGTTTCATCTTTTGTCGTTCCTTCAATCCTCTTCTCAGTGTTCTCTTTTATTTTCACTCACTGCAAACCCCCCACCCCAACTGCGTACTAGTGGCATCCTCGCCTTGCTTGGGGTGAAAAAACATTGTGTAACTACTCGAGTTTCGAGAAACGAGAGCATTATCAGCTGTGATCAACTGTTTGAACAAGGCCAGTACGCACAAATCCTCGGTCACGATGACATACGACTTCGTGCTAGCGCATCTATCGACGTCTCCTCATTAATTCCGTCTACCCAAATTTCACTCACAAAGATTGAGTCAAGCCGTAGTACATATTTCAGGTGCTTTACAATCCCAAGGCCGATAGCATCAAGAAGTAACCTTCCTGATAAATCGACTTCAATGAGATTTGAACCTGAGTCACATGGTAGGAAAGCAAACATTCTAACCACTTTCCCATATCTGCAAGTTAAGCAATATGACTATTGTACTACAACAAGCGCTGGTTCAAGTTTTTATAGTGAGAAGAAAAACATTTTTTTTCTTTTATCTCCAAACCCTTCTTCCAGCCAATTCCTGTATTACTACCCCTTTAAATATTTTCTCTCTTACCATAATGTATTTTTTCTCGCTCAAGCTAACACTTTTCGATGCGATTAATTTAAGTGAGTCAGGCAGATGTTTGCTTGTTTTGTACAATTCTGAAATGTGTAGGTTGCAATCCTTTTAGATGTGATTTGCAAAAAGATATTTTTTTAAAGATCAAATTCTCTATTATTATTGTTATTGAAATATTTCATTGATTCCCTTTCAGTAAACTCAAACAATCCAAATAAAAGTTTCATTCGCGCTGACGATGAAAGCCAAACTTCTGCAATTTTGTTTTGTTGTTTGTGGACATTCTGGGGACATTCCTTGAAATCCCAGCTCATGAAAGATCATGTGTGATTGGAGATCTGATCGATACCCCGACTGAATGCCACACCTGCTGTGTCCCACTCTCGAGACAATCGTGGTCGCTGAAAATAATGTATTTTCCATCAGCAGAACAGAGAGGAATTTATATCAGATCAGAAGGGTATCGAAATAATATATCTGAGAATGGTATTCAGACGGTTATCTTCCAGAAAGAAAGAAAAAAAGAAACCCCCTAGCAGAGCGAAATCTTGCACTCATATTTGAAGGATTTCTTAAAGCAGGCATGGGCAACCTTTTTCGAACAGTGGGCCGCATGAAACATAGCTGCACTACTAAAAAAGGTAATTTTTCATTAAAGATACCGCAGACATTTTCACAACAATGAAGCCATGCTTCTATAATTAAAGGACTGAAGACTTCGTATAATATTGTCACTGCTGACAGAGTGATTAACACATGCTACTGCCTGTGATTTGTTTCTAATTTATTCATTAGACGATTCAAAAACATTTTTAAATTTGTGATCTTCCTTAGTGAATATCACCAATGGTTTAAAATACTGACAACGTTACCTTCAATGAAAAGTTCAAGACACATTTTACGTAATCATTGTTTATGCATGTGGTTATGTATGAGAGTCTGTGAGTGAACAAGTGCGCATGAAAGGGAACAAACAACATTTTTATTAATTTAATTTTCCTCATGAAATTAGGCGTGCCATTCAGAATGCCAATCGGCTGCGTGTGACCCTCGGGCCGCAGTTTGTCCATGACTGTTTTAAACCGTGATGACAGCATTAACTATCACCATCTCCACCATCATCATAACTAATAAATATCGGATATAAGTGTTGTGCTTCAGCTCAGACCAGACACCAGGTTCGTTGACAAGGTGCAGTTTCTTCCAGTCAAACGCTTATGACTTACAACCCCACCCCCCAAAAAATAAAAAACAAACTACCCTTCGGTCAGATAGTTACCCACGAGTGAGAAACAAAACAATATTTTCCAGTAAACTGGATTTTATTCTTGGGTTGTAACCTACTGCTATAAGCGAGCGAATTTGAGATGCGGATTGGGGGAGGGGAGAAGTGTATAGTCTAATGGGTGTCTTTCCCATCCGTTCTCCATGACCCGCTTCGTCTCTCTGTGTGTCTTTTCGAAGGATAATCAGTTTTATAGATAACAATTTTCTTCGTCTTGTCGTCTTCGTCTTCGTCTAAAAAAGTAATTTATCATCATTGCGTGACTTTCTCTCTGTCTGAGCCTCTTGCTCTGTACTTTAAAGTTGACTTCACGCACTGATAAACATCGGTCGAAAGTAAATGTTCCATATCCATTTCTGCGACATGTCACGCTGTATTTAATTTGAAAAGACCTCAACTGACTGATATTGTTATATGAGGAAATTGAAGATATAATCGTCTGCGGGTGGGGTAATTTCGCCCAACACTGCAACTTAAATGGGCTCTTCAGATTGAGACGTTCATATGGATGTCATGCATGCCGCCAAACTCATTTAGAAATATACAACCGCTCTCTTAGATCTATGGCCTAATTGTGTTGAGTGAATGAAGTCTGTAGGTCTTAGGAAGGGCCATCTTTCTTCGAACCTTGTGCACTGACGTTACACAATAACAAAAAATGTACCAAATAACAGAAGCTACATCACTTGAGGACTTTCAACAATTGCAACAACTAAAACGGATAGTACATGTTACTCGAAGTGAAAATAATGGCGTAATCAAGATGTTTACTTTTCACACTACTGAAACAAAAGGTTTGGAAGGAAACCTTCATCAGTATTGGGAAAAGATCAATAACTGTTACTGGACCCATTTTCCTGAAAAATTGTTTTAATAGAAAGATTTCAACGGAAAGTATAACTGGCTACTTTGGTCACTAAATGGCAAATGATTCCACATAATGATTGGTCAATAAATGGCAAATGGTTCCGCATAATGATTGGTCAATAAATGCCAAATTATTCCACATAATGATTGGTCAATAAATGCCAAATATTTCCACATAATGAAACAATTATCATCAACACGAGTTCTCTAAGTTTCCTTTTAAATAAATTTTAAAAACTTTTTTTCTGTCGACAGTAAATTTAGAAAGACTGATTTAGTATTGACTAAAATTGTAAGATGAAAAATGTGAACATTTTTTGCCTAAAAATCTGGTCCATGTCTAATGGATGTCAGTTATGAGTTATCTCCCGAGGAAACATGACACAGTGGATAAATGTGTTAGTTAGATCCAAGGACAGGACCCAAAGAATGAAAGTTCAACTGGTTAAGGCAGTGAACAACTTGGAGGGGGGAATTAACAGGAGATAACTGATAACTAACATCCATTAGACATGGCACGTGGAACTAGAATAGTCTACCCCAGTGAGTGAAATAAAGGGTTCAGTTCGACATTTTAGCCACCTGAAGAAGGCCGGAGCGTACAACGGCCGAAACGTTGTGATAAACATGGCGACAAAGATGAGGACAATAGTCCGAATAATGTAAATAGTATAAATTCTCGACTTTATATAAACTGTTGTCACACATCAGTGAAGAAGGTGACTCTGTAAAAAGAAATCATTTGATTGATGCCATGAGATTTTGTCTTAATCTAAACTTTTTTTTTCAACGTGCATCCTTATTGTATTTGTCTTTATCACTCTATTTCTGCAATTGTATTTTACATCAATCTTATTTTTACTATTTCAACCCGTCCTGGGTATGACGATAATCTACATCCGCATCCTGGGTAAGACGATAAACTACTTCCAGCAGCAAGGCCTCTGATCAAGAGGTTTTGAGGAGCGTGGAACCACCTCTTAATTGCTGGTGTTCCCAGGTCCACCCTAACCCGGGGTGGTAGCACCTGTAAGGGTCCCAGCTATGGGCAAATAGTTGACCCCAAACTGGGTTAAAAATGGGTTTTAATACCAGGAATATTTTGTAAAAAATAATTATTATCAGCAATAAAATTTTGAAGAAATAAACTATTACCAGAAATACATTTTTGAAAAAAAAAAAAAAAATATTGCCAACAATATGTTTTTGAAAAAATATTACCAGCAATACTTTTTTGAAGGAAAAATTATTACCAGAAATAGATTTTTGACAAAACAAAATATTAGCAGCAATATTTGTCGGCATTAAATAACCCATTGAGGTGTTGATATGCCGTAAAACACAACAAACCAAACAAATTCAAACTATTTCAACAGTCTCATTAGAAATAATTATACTCTGAATTACTTCAACTATTAGGCTCACCTTCGTTGCTATAGTTACAACATTTCGGCCGTTGTATTCTTCGACTTTCTTCCGTTTTTTTACCACTTAGTAACCGTCTGGGGATTTAGAATCCAATTAATTATTCAATGCACAGTGGCAGATTGTTCTCATTCGGAGGTTCGACATGGGATAAACGGATTGGTTAAGCGGATCCAGTTACATGGCATCAGTGAGATCCATCAGTGAGTCGGGTAGCCCTGGTTCAATGATAACGAGAAACGACATAACACAAACGAATTAACTGATATGAAATATATCCCATGACACTTGATAAATATTTTAAAAGGAAAGAAAAGCGAGAGAGAGAGAGAGAGAGAGAGAGAGAGAAGATGAGCGAGGGGAAGTAAGAAAATAAGACAGAGAGAGAGAGAGAGAGAGAAAGTTATAGGTAGGGAGTAGTGAGAGAATATGAGAAATAAAAGAGAGAGAGAGCTAGATATAAGCAAACAGACGTAGTCAGATATCCGATCGTGATTAGATTGCAACGAATCTTGAGAATTTAGCCTCGTTATCATTAATATTAAAATGGATATTTCCTAAATAGAGTTTAAGGTGAAATAACGGTTGGGAAATTGAAACAAGAAGATTGTGTTTCGTACGCCAATTAAGTGGGGAGCGCTTTTTTATTCGAACTCAAACAGTCACTCGTATGAAATACAAAACTATTCCAACTAATGCCAATCTTTGCATTTATTTGGCTCGAATGCTGACCACTATAAGTTTTTCGTTTCTGGTTTGGTACACGTGCATTTAAAGAATCAAAGGTTACTGATAAACACGGACGATGGGGTCATTTTTGGATCCAGTTGGTTTAAGCGGATTATCACTGTCTCCAGATAGACGAGACACAACGAAGTCAGTATAAACAAAAAATGGTTCAGTTACGAACACGGGTTGTTTTCTATTCGGTCAGATCAAATATCTAGAGATTCTCGGAGACGTGATGCTATGCAGTTTGAAAAAGAAACAAAAAAATCTCTATGCCAATTTACCAATTCAGTTGAAATTCATGATAATACTTCAAATCCTGAAAACAAATTTCGAATGAATAAATCTGACTGCAAATGATAATAAGTTGCAGTTACGTTATTTCTAATCTTTTAACGAAGCTCAAAAGTAAGACTTTATAGTGGTAATGTTTCTAGACTTGTAGTGTCCACAATAGAGCCAAACAGACATTTATGGTTCTTGAACCCCGAGAATGACTTTCAGCTCAATTCTGGGACTGTATTAAATGTTATTTCTACTTAAGAGAAAGATTCAAATAAAACATTCACATTTCTAATTAAAAAATAAGGGTTGATGTCTAGAAAACCTGTTCTGTAGGGACGAGCCAAAATTCCTGAAAAGAGTTTCGATTTTGCATTTAACCTGTTTAGACATTTTGGGGGGGATTTTTAGTGACAAAATTGGATCCAGCAAACCCCAAATACTTCGGAATAGAAATCTAGATAACCATTTTCTGATAAAAACAGACAAAACCTATTTCGAAAATTGATATTTGGTGCGCGTTATATGATTTCAAATACAGTGTAACCCGGATATAAGAGAGTTGTCGGGACCAGACAAGAAGTCACTTATATTAGGGTTTCTCTTATATCCGGGTTTGGTCTATTTTATATACATTAACACAGGCTCTAATTTGGGACCAGAGAAAATTTTCCGGGTCTCTTATATCCGTGTTACACTGTATTGATAATGATCAGAATTTAATGCGCCTGGAAGGAACTGAATACGTTTTTTAAAATTTCCCGAGAACAGTTCTTTTACATTTTACAGATTCAATTTTTTTTTAATATTTTGGAACATACACTTAAAAGGACAAATAATCTTGTCTCCAGTATTATTTGGTTAGCGATATTCGAAGTTTGTGTGTGTGCGTGTGTGTGTGTGGGGGGGGGGGGGCTCAGAGACAAAAACGCAGGTTAACATGGCAAGAAATTGCGATAATTTTACTGAATTCTGTGTTGAATGTTATGTCTCCAAATTCACTTGACATAAGTCATTCTTGAAAAAGAGTGACAACTTCAAGCTGTCTATCAATTACAAAATTTAACAAAGTTCCAAAGACGTTCCTAACAAAAAGAGGAAGAAAAATCAACGATCCAGAATGGATCACCTAAGAATAAATGATTTAACATTTGCAAGTTTTGATTCTAATTTCTACAAAATTTGGGGAAGCTCCAAGAATGCTAAGAATATTCGGAACAACAGTAACCTTGAGGTTCCATATTCTCTTTATTTCTCAGAAAATTGTTTGGGTTTTCGAGATTTTCCCCATTTTTTCAATTTCATTCTATGGTCTTTAGGAGCAACAAAGATTTGCTTATTACGAACCTCTTTCCTGAACTATTGGATTCATTTAAATTTCAAAGTCAAGGTTGACTAAAATATTAACATTGGTACAATTCTCTGTGCATCCAGTCAAGCTTAAGTTTGTATTTATTTCGTTCTTTTTTTTAGGCTAGTCGATACTTTTCCATTCGGTTCCATTATACAATCCCTTAACCTGCTTCAGAATAATTTTTATTTCAATCTTCTTGCCCCGTTTTTTTTTTTTTTTTTTTTTTTTTTAACTATGGTTGATACTTTTCTGTTGTTGTTTCAAGGTTTGTCTCAAGAAAGTTCGTTTATATTTTGTGTTGTCAAAAGATTTCACATGGTCAATGAAGTTTTGTTTTTAAGAGTTGAACTGTTTTACTTCGATTCGTTTTATATCGAAATCTGTGAGTGTATTTTAACCAAATGTCTTATTTTCCAATTATTAAATTGTCATTTTCCAACGTGGTTGTCATATTGTCTTATGTGAATCTGTGTTCTGTGAATTGTTCTCTGTTATTCTTGGGGATTGTTTTGAAATTCAATAGTGCTAGGCGTTGGGTTAAAATGAGCGCTTAAATATTGAAATATCTGCCAGCAGATAGCAGTCGTATTAGAGGGTAGGGAAAAAGGTTAAGGAATTAACGTTTTGTTTTATTGTATGTATTTTGATGAAAGTTTTATTCTTTTACAAGAAAGTTTTGATTCTGTTCAGAAGATTTACTTATTCCTTACGGTGTCACCAATTGTAATATGTTGTAGTTGTGTGTTCAAATCGACATCAGCGTCACCGGTTATAATTAAAAGCCTTACCAGTAGTAACGACATTCGCTTGTTAGACTCAACATTTTCAAATAAATGAATCCAACACTTACATATATACACACACACACACACATATATATATATATATATATATATATATATATATATATATATATATATATATACAGAAAAACATAACTCAGAAAAGTAACGAAATATATATTGACGTGATTATCTGTAGTGATGCGTTGTATGTGTGTGTGTGTGTGTTTGTGTGTGTATGATACACCAAATGGTTCTAAGAGGAGACGAAAAAGTCAGTTCACTCATGAAGAGACGTCTTATCGGAAAGGAAACGACATCTCTTGTCAGTACGGCACATTGTTGTTGAAGACAGAGAAAACGAAAGATAGTTCGTGTCCTTTCTTTTCATACCGGGTTATATAACGCCACCTAATGAGCGTTAGAATAAATCCCTTAGTAGACTATGTAGCCTAATCCCAAAACCATATATTTATGTATTCTTGAAAATGCATGACGGAATTGCAGCTTCTTAGTAAAAACTAGCTAAATTCATTTTATTAGCTCGGCGTCTCGTGACCTTCGCTCGCTACTGTCCGCCAGTTGTTGGCCAGCGAAAACAAACACGGCATTTAAATTCTGTTTCCTCTGCTAAAGGAAGACGGTGGGAGGTGAGTCCCCTATAAAAGCTCACGATGGGTTTCAGGTCCGCTAGACGACGCTGTTCATTAAGAAAGGATAATTATTTAATCAGTCTCTGCCGATCGATTTTCGTCCCAAATCAATAACACGTCACCGATGAGGATTTCTAATAGAATCCAAACAGCCTGGGTGGATGAAACACGAGAAATTGAACAGTTTTTCAATTCAACATGCCTGACTCAAAGTGAACATTATGGGAATTATTTGCAGAATATTACTTAGCAGAAATTGAAAGCTAAAAATAAATACATAGATAAAATAACAGTAACGAAATGAATTATGGTTCATTGCTAAGAAAATTGTTTAGCGAATTATATTCTCAAGTTAATTAAAATAGAATCATGCCAGCAGAATTTCTTATAAAAACCAAATTCGCGCAAAATATATTCCAGGACTCTCAACGATTGACTTATTGTCACTTTGTAGGTGAATGATGTTGGGATGGCTATGTTCTTTAGGGGTTGTCGATATTGTTCATTGCAACTTTTAAATGTAAAGAGAAAAGAGATGGATTCATGTTTTTCTAAACGATATTTGCGAGGGAGTGGACCAGAACTCGATTTCTCATTCCGAGCCGATAAATATAGCATAACTTACAACTTACTAACTCATTTCTTTCATATATATATATATATATATATATATATATATATATATATATATATATATATATATATATATATAATTATTTATTTAAAAATTATGACATAAAAATAGCCATTTTGTTTCAACACTTCCGGTGACTTATCGAGTGATGATGTTGAATGTAAAATAAATGGTTTTAAAAGTTTCAAATTAATTAACCATCCTTTGTAAGAGGGAAACGCTGTTACAAAAGCTAGAATGACCAATCAAAACACAAGTATAAGAGAATTAAAAAAAAACTTGACAACGAAGTAAGGTTATAATAGCTATTAAGAGCTTTAAAGTTGGGGTTATACTAAAATAGAATTTATTCTAATCAATAAGTATTAAATTATATGATAAAATTTGATATTAAAAATAAAAAATTACCCAAATCTAAATTTAATCTCTATTAAGTTTAAAATTATAAAATTACTGAGGAGAAAAGAAAAAATACATATGTTATTCAATTTATTTCTTCATTATATTACTTTAGAATAGACGCTAATATCAGCTGGTCTTCCCGACAAAATGTATAGATTTTAAACCCGAGTGTGTGAGTGGGGTGCTAACCTCTTGCGTAAAAGAATACAAACACACTCAGATTATAATACATAAGCACCCAGACATATTTAGGTATATACACACACCAAAAAGTGATGAGACAGGAAACATCTCCACGGCCCCTTTATAACCCCCCCAAAAAAACAAAAAACGAACACATACATACACAATTAAATGTGCATGCATTTTCTATACACATAGACACCGATAAATACATGTACACACATCCACATACATTGACCTAGACAATCTGATACCACAACCAAGAAATATTCAAGATTTAAAGTGTTATTAAACGAAAGCTAACCACTTATTAAAATATAACTTAGACGGGCAAATATACATAGATAAAAATGGTCAAATAGAACAGAAAAACAAAGAATAGGGAAAGGAATGACATTAAAACAGATATATATGTTTAAAAATAACATTATCTAATATATAAAAAACGAAAATTCCAAATACAAACATCTATAAAAATATATATTTTTATCATATAAGTCGATATATGCCTTATTATACATTAGGTGAAAGAAAATAAGATAATAAGAACTACCTAAAGATATAAGTGTACATTTGGCCATCTAACTCCCCAGACTGCAAACCCCCTTGATTATTATGTGTGAGGCGCAGTTGAACGAGAGATCAACAAAACTCTTTGTAACACCAAAGATGAACTGAAGGCAAGGATTATGGCAGCATTCACCAACTTAAACAGGGAGACCGTCCAGAAGAGTTGCAGGAGATTCCAAAATCGTCTTGAGGATGTGGCTGAAGCCAATGTCGATTTTATTGAATAAATTTACTATTTAGTATTTCAAGATATTTTTGTGTAATTCTGGTAAATATATCTGTAAAAATGAGATGTCAGTGTTACTTTTATTTTTGCATATTTAAACAACAATTTATCCATATAAATATATCTGTATTTATCTAAATTTGTTTATATCTATTTATATTTTTATCATAAGAGTCGATATATGCCTTATATATTAAGTGAAAGAAAATAAGATAAGAACTGCCTATAGATATAAGTGTACAGTCACACATATATACATATATACACATACACACAAATATATATCTACACATACCTACATATATATATATATATATATATATATATATATATATATATATATATATATATATATATATATGCATACACATATGTACATATACACATACAGAAGCAAGTATAAATATATCAACCCACACAGCGACGTAAAAAAATAAACAAACCAAATATAAATATATATAGATACATGCACATATATACAAATAGACATATACATAGATATACACATACACATACATACACATACATACATATGCATACATAAACATATGCATGTATACATATGCGTATATAAATTAAACACACAAACATACTGTTATGGTGAAACACACCTATTCTATAGTTAATAGACTCTCCCACCTAATATAAGTAGGAGTAGTAAGAGAAACGACGGTCAGTCGATGTCGGACGACAGTAGTCGACATTTAGTCGAATACGAAAGTAATCAGCGACCACAACAACATTACTCTGCGTAATATCTATTATATCAAGTTCCTAAAGTTTTGTACGTCGAACCTATTTTAGGACCGATTTAGTACAGATACAAGCCTCCACTGTGAAATCACTCCACAACAACTTTGGCGACGAAAAAAAAAAGGAAGAAAAAATTCACTCGCCACAATAACTTCGGCGACAAAGTCTCGGATTCATAAAAAACTTGGCAAAATTTTTCGCAAGCCAAGACGTCAACTTAGTGACGAAAAAATCTGTCGTATTCTCAACTGAGAAAAGAAATATTTTTTCCCGATAATACAGTTTGCTCAAATAGGTCACGAACTGCAAATTCGTAGGACTCCCCCTCTACAGTATTTAGGCATTGTGTAGACTTTTTGCGAAGATGGAGGAATGCAAAAATATATTCCTGGAATTCTTTAAGTTCTAGTCGGAATAACAGATGACAATATTAGAGCAACAAAAAACATTCCAGATGTAGCTACAGGAGGAAACTTTCAATAGACAAATGCAATTCTAACAAAAAATGGAACAGATGCATAGGGAGTTTCAAAACAAAATTCTGGATATAACTGAGAAGAGGAAAGCGAAAAATCTACAAAATGATTCTTTTCCAGAGAATACAATATGGAATTCAATTGAAATATTCACGTACAGTCCAGATGAAGAGATAACTTTTGAGGAGTATTATAAAAAATATACAGACGTGTATAATGAGGACTGACACTCGTGGTCTGATGGAAAGAAGGTTAGGCTTCTTTTAAGCAAGTTAGGAACTGCTGAGCATGACAAATTGGTAAACTACATTTTACCGAAAAAAAACTAGCGAGTTGACATTTACCTAGGGGGTAAATATATTAAGTGAATTATTTAGTAAAAATACATCTCTGTTTCACAAGAGGTGGAAATGTTTGAATCTGATGAAAGAGGACGAACAAGACTATATAACGTACGCAGCCAATGTGAATAAGCATTGTGAAGAATTCAAGCTGGCAGAGTTAAGCGCAGATAATTTTAAGTGCTTGGTGTTTGTTCAGGGGCTGGTATCGGAAAGAGAAGCAGAGTTGAGAAAATTAGTACTGGCAAAATTGGAAAGCGATCCAAGTATTACGGTACATAAATTAGCAGAAGACCGCACAAGATATGTTAGCGTAAAGAAAGATTCAAAAAAGATAGAACAGTCTGGCGTTTCGCATGTGAGGAAAATACGCTCCGAAAAAGTCAGTCAGTCTACCAAAAAGAATTCTAAAATTGCGGATTATCAAGCAAAAAGTGAAATACCAGAGAAAAATAAACAAATCTCCCGAAGCCATGTTTTGCTTGCGGTGAACTACACTGGTACAGATATTGCGATTTTAGGAATAAAAAATGATTCAACTGTAAAAGAGTGGGTCATAAAAGCACGCATTGCAGGTCAAAAAATAAAGACAATAAAATAAAAAAATTAAAGTCCAACGAAGTAAAAGATGGAATAACCAGAAAATTTGTTACCGCCGAAATAAGTAATAAAAATATAAAAATGCAACTTGACACTGGCTCAGATCTATCTATCATAAATTTGCATACGTGGAAGAATTTGGGGAAATCAACTTTAATGAAGACAAATAAAATCGCGAGGTCAGTGACGGGAGAAAAATACAATTTATTGGAGAATTTGTTACAAACGCCACGTTAAATAAAAAAAAAACGCGAAAAGCTAAACTATTTGTCATGGAAAATACCCCGAACGTACTTGGTACGAATTGGATAATAGAATTCCAATTATGGGATCTACCGATAAATTCCTTCTGTTACAAAAATTAATAAAGAAACTTAAGGAAACGCTTCCTGCCTTTTGGGTTGGGAACGTGTATCAAGATGGAGGCAAAATTCCAGCTAAAAGAAAACGTTTAGGGGGTATTCAAAAAGGAAAGGAATGTGCCGTTTGCTTCAATTGAACAGGTAGGTAAAGAATTGGACAGATTAGAGAAGACCGATGTACTTAAAAAAGTTGAATATAGTGAATGGGCAACACCGACGGTATATGTGAAAAAAGTCCTAGAAAGTAAAGATGAAGCCGACACCGAGAAAAACTGGGGATCGAGTTACCCGCAGCCAAGGACATGCAGTATTATTAAATGATTTAAGTCAATTGAAGTCACCACAGAAAACGTTAAGAAGCACAAGATCAACAAAAGGGAAGCTAGAGGCTGAACAAATAGAACCACAAGAAGAACCTACAGAAACTGTGTCTCCATCCTTAAGAAGCTCAAACCGGAAGGTTGTTTCTGGTAACACTATGGATGTACCAAAAAATAGAAAACCGTTTTGGCAATATGATGTATTTGGTGAAAGGCTAAAAATTGACGCGCAGACGGCACATTAACCAGATCAGACGACGCTCTTCACACGTGGTTGACAGCGGTCCCGCGGAAGAAACGTCGATGGAGGTGATTTTCGATACGTTTGATCTAACAACGCTTGCAACGTTTTTACCTGAAGTACGCCGATCCAGGAGAAAAAGAAAGGCAACTGATCATTTAAAAGTGGATCCAAAACGTAGGAGATACGCTACGATGTTGCTAAAAAATGAATTGTTTTTCTTCATATTTCATGTAAAAAATAAATAAAGAAAACCGTTGTACTCCTACGGAGTAAAGTTTTAGGAAGGGGGTGTTATGGTGAAACACACCTATTCTATAGTTAATAGACTCTCCCACCTAATATAAGTAGGAGTAGTAAGAGAAACGACTATCAGTCGATGCCGGACACCCGGATGAACGGTTGAACTCTCTGCCTTCGGTCGGGGAGGAACCCGAACGAGGCTGCGCCGAGGGGCGAAGTCTCGTTCGGGGAGGTGAACCGACCCTGAACCCGTTTATACGGGTTCAAAGGGTATATTTTTGGTGATCCCACGTTAAACCGGCCTTGTGCCACATGATACCCTCGTGGGGGGTGACTAAATACTAGTCGATGTTGGACGACAGTTGTCGACATTTAGTCGAATACGAAAGTAGTCAGCGACCACAACAAGATTACTCTGCGTCATTACCTATATCAAGTTCCTAACATTTCGTACGTCGAACCTATTTTAGGACAGATTTAGTACAAATACAAGCCTACACTGCGAAATAACTCCACAACACATAAATATGTACCAACACATATACAAACACACGCATATACATAAAAAAACATATCAACGTAAATTCACCTATATAGACATATATACGCACAAACACATCCATATATATATATATATATATATATATATATATATATATATATATATATATATACACAAAAAATCGGAATATATATATGTATATATATGAGTGTAGACAGCTATTTCGAAATCCACGTTATATATATATATATATATATATATATATATATATATATATATATATATACCGGGTGTAACTGCAGAATTGTACAAATCGTGTTACAGCATGGGATAATTATCCATCACACAAAATGTTTAGTATCTAAAAAACAAAAACAAAAAAACAAACAAAAACCCCCCACCAAAAACTCCCACTAAACTAATTGAGTTTCTTTTTTCCATGTTTTCAGATAAGACGATTAGCCATCTTGACACCATTTATTGGAAGAATCACTGAAAAACACGAGTTATTCAGCTAAAAAGAGAGCATGTTAAAATTGTTTTGTATCAAACCCATTGTCTTTTGAACTGAGCAATGGTGAGAAAGGATCATTCAGGCCTTAAATAATTGTAACATCATTCAAATTCTGGTTTCCATCTTTAAAGTCCATTCAAGAGACATCAAGAGAACGGTGAATAAGTTTTAAAAAGATGGAACAGTAGAGAGGAAAACTGAACCAGGAGGTCACTACAGGAAGAGGGATCATCATTTCAACTTAGAGCTAAAGAGATCAATCAATTAGAAAAGATCAAACTCAATCTATAAGACGTTTCGCACGTAAGGGAGGAGTTTCACCTATGAAAGTCCAAAGAATAGTGAAAAATGACTTGAAAATGAAACCTGTGGTGCATCTTGTTACACCAGGACAGAAAGTTAGAGAGAGCAAAGATCATCTTGAATAAGTTGGAAAATGATCCTGGAATATATATATATATATATATATATATATATATATATATATATACATATATATATATATATATATATATATATATATATATATATACATATATATATATATATATATATTTGAACTCAATATCACGAGGATAAACAACTTTCCTGAGAAAAATTATACAAGGCCCCTGATCAGGATGTTTTGAGGAGCGTGGAACGACCTCTTAATTGCTGTTGTTTCCAGGTCCACGCTCACCTGGGGTAGTAGCATCTATTAGAATCCCAGCTATCGGCAAATAATGAACCCTCAAAAATTAACCACTCTTTGATAAAATAGTCGTGAGGATGACAATAAACTACACCTGGCGGAAAAGCTTCCGTTCGGAAGATGTGGAGGTTTTGAGGAGCGTGGAACCTCCTTTTAATTGCTGTCGTTCACAGGTCCGCCCTGACCCGGTTTCGTGGCAGCTCCAAACTGGGGTGAAAAAACTGTGAAAGTGTACAAATATGTTTTAATACCAGCAATACATATTATAAATCTTATAATATAAAAGATATGTATGATCTTTTCGAGAAAGTAAAAGTGGATGATATAATGTAATTTCTCAAAACAGTAGGACTCTACCAAAATTATAAAACAAATGAGAATGTCAAAATAATTTTTTTACAAACCGCGTATCTAAAAAGAATACATCAATGAAAACAGACTCTCGACAACGACCCTCTTTACAAAAGAATATGAATGAAACTGAATCTACAAAATTTTTCCTTACAAAGAATATATATTCTATTCAAACGAATATATTGCAAAAAATCTTGTCGGCATTAAATAACCTATTGAAGTTGGATGCCGAAAACAAACCAAACTAAATAAACCAACCTCTCTTTGTCTCTGTCTGTCTGTCTGTCTCTCTGTTTCTTTCTCTCTTTCTCCCTCTCTCCCTCTCTCTCTCTATATATATATATTTCAATATATGTGAATTTCTTCATTGATGTTGAGTGAAAATTAACCGTTGGCATACAGCAATATTCCACATTCATTGACTGTACATTAAGCATTTCAGCCGGTTGAAATTCATAAAATCTTTCTTTTAAAACAATTTTTCTTAGTCCGCTTAACTCTGTTAAAGATGTACTCGACCTTTTTTTTTACTACTGATTGAAGTTTTGTTCTAAACCTTTTGTTAAACGTATTGTGGAAAGTCAACATCTCGTTGCATGTGGAAAGTCTCCTGGTTTTTGTTATTTTATGAA
The DNA here is from genome assembly GCA_963932145.1 of Acanthosepion lycidas. NCBI lineage: Eukaryota > Metazoa > Mollusca > Cephalopoda > Sepiida > Sepiidae > Acanthosepion > Acanthosepion lycidas. Next base: position 1,455,174 of record OZ010580.1, read on the forward strand.
GGCATTCGTATCTGACTGTGTAGTGCCAGTTTGTCGCATCGAATGAAGTATTGTTTTCTTGAAGCTCTAAAGAATTCTTTCGCATGAAACTATTTTTAATTATTGATCTAACAAAAACGCTTGTATATAGATGATAGTACCCTGTAATTACATAATTATATCTCTGTCTATAAAACTTTTAAAATTATTTAATTCTAAATGCATGATGAATAAAATTGGTAAAATATTTATTCTATTTTTCCCGTTGTTATTCGATAAACAGAAAATATTTCATAAAGAATGATAAGGAAAACTCAAAAAACAAATTATTGAGCATCGGAAGCAAATACAATAATAATCAAGAGTTTACGAATATTTGAAAGATAGATCAAGAATTTGTTGTGGTTGGAAGTCAAACTTTGAACAAAAATGATTTTTGTTTTTCACTGGGAAAATTATGAAAAACTACAGATATTATAACAGTAATTGTTTGATCAACGTAGTACGTTCGATTTTTTTAAATATTATTTCGTTATTTCATGCTCACGTCCTCTCTACATACACATACTGGAAATCTCCACTTTTGCCTGATGAAGGTCGCAAGACCGGAAACACATGTAGCAAAATTATGGAAAATAAAGAATAATATTTAAAAAAAAAATCCACATTACAACCAAAAACGCTTGCGGTTTCTCTCTTCTTTTTAATATATATATATATATATATATATATATATATATATATATATATATATATATAAAAATATGTTAAAAAAACTGTATGTGCACGTGAATGTTTCCATCAAAATTCATATTTAATCTACGAGAGTTTTGAAGTAATTATTACATATATTTTAGATGAATAAAGGAAATAATATAAAAAATAGATCGTACTACGTTGATATATATATTTATATATATATATATATATACATATATATATATATATATATATATATATATATATATACTACATTGTACATACTACATTGATATATATATATATATATATATGTATCTGGACACTCGTATTCTAGGATACCCGTCTATTAGGGCGGCTAGATAATCCCTATTGAAGATACTCGCTCAGGCACATCTCTCTCTCTCTCTCTCTATATATATATATATATATATATATATATATATATATATATATATATATAGTAATCCCTTCAATTGTGCAGCTAATGTGTACATTAAAAGGTACACACTAATGGAAACCCATTAATCTCATGTAATAACTGAGAGGAAATGACGTAATTTGTACAGCTATGTATTAATGTTTATTAATATGATTTTTTATGAAAAAGTTATTTAGACTGGCTTGTCATATGGTATTATTGCCCACTTTAAGTTTTGCAAACATATCAAAATCATTAAATATCTTAACCTGAAAATTTCATTTCTAATCTTTCCAGAGTTTTATATTATGTAAATTTCTGTATCTAATTAAATCGTCCATTTTTTAAAGAAAATAATCAGAAATTTCCATTTAAGACCATCAAAATAAACATGCTAAAAATAATGAAATTATTACAAAATTTTAATAGAGATAAATATTTAAATACATATTTTTATTATCGGGTTATATTATAAAATTGATCTTTTTTTTTTTATAAGGGTTCATTTTTTAAACACGACTGTAATTAGATAACGTAATACTTGACAAACAAATTAGTTATCCATTTTTCATTTTAAATTTTAGAAAACTTTTAATTAATCGGTAACTATAAAAATCGATTTTCAATGACTATGGTTAAACTGAAGAATGTTTTACCGGCTCTAATCGATTATTATGAATTTATGCATGCAATAATCTAATTTTAGTTTATAAAAAATTTAGCGCGCAAATCGAAAACGTATTGATCGAATGCTCATTAATCGAGGGATTCATATATATATATATATATATATATATATATATATATGTATGTGTGTGTGTGTGTGTGTGTGTGTGAATAAATGCTTTGGATTTTACGTCATACTTAAACTATTTGATACTGATTGTACCACCGATTATAATAACTCATTTTTTCCCCAATTTTACATCGTGTTCGCTCGGTTTACCATCTCCGAGTCCTTGAGGCTGTTTATATGAAGTTTCATCGGCAGAGCTTATGTTAACAAAAGGAAAATTTTATTGGTTCCTTACGTTTGATCGAGGGATTATGAATCACTTTTTCCTATTTTTATACTATTTTTGGAACATCGTATTTTGTTTTTAGTCATTAATTTATTTACAATTAAAATCTATTTTAATCGTGTTCTAATTTCCTTTCTTCATTCGTTATTTACTTGTATGTCTTTGATTGTTTCCTGCTGCTTGACAACGTTAACCTTTTGAGAATGTGTTGGCTGAAAGTGTCCCCTCAAGGTAAAATGATGATGTCCATTCTATTTAAAAATATATATAATCCTGAAAAAAAAATCTGGTGAAATAAATTATAACTAATGGAATCTTAAAGTGGTCTGTTTTTTCTTTAAATTTATATATATATATATATATATATATATATATATATATATATATACACCTAGTGAGTCAGACAAACCTATCTAGGTCTGCTCTACGGTTGTATTGAGCTCTTTTGTTAGTTGTTTACTCGTATCGGGGTTTTTTCTTTGGGCTTTAGACCTGCATCTGTGCGATTTTTCTCGGCAGTAGTTCATGTTTGTATCTTTCTTTTTTTAAAACCTTTTTTTCCCCTCGAGATTGATTTGATTATTGGCAAATCAAAAATTCGAGGGTTTTTCGAAACGAGTCTATCTATCTATCTATCTATCTATCTATCTATCTATATATATATATATATATATATATATATATATATATATATATATATGTATATATATATATTCGTTAAGTGTCTTTTGATTGGGGTAAATTTCAGGGAGAGAAAGAAATTCTTTATTTCATCTACAGGTGTAAATTGTTCACATTTCATTGTCCATATCGAGGGATATCACATATTACTATTTTAAATACTGCTCAGATATTTCTAGCTTTGTTTCTACTTTGTGTAGGTGTGGATTACTTGTCCATACAATTATAGTAGTCAGAAATGAGAAGCGGCGGTGAATGAGGTCAAGTGCCACAGCAAGAACAATAGCAGCGGCATCAGCTTTAAGACAGCAGCCGACGGGAAAGAAGAACCTTATGTTTAAGTCTCCACAAATTCTAAGTCCAGGACTGTCCTACAGGACAATAAACTAGTAGATCAAAGTATTGGTTTGGGAATCTGATGATATCATTGTCAGCTTAATCCATGGAAAGTGGAACGAGAAGAATCTACTTTCTTATTTTATTTAAATTACTTTATTTTATTGATGTTAATTATTATTATTAGTAGTAGTATTATTAATTTGAAATCTTTATGATTATAATGTGATGATAATTCTTTTATTGCTGTCGAAAATGACATGAATATCAGACAATTCAATGTATCTGTTTTAAATCTGATCACTCCCTTCCTTACCCTGTATTTTAACTTGTTCAGTCCCTGAAGAAAAATCATTTCTAGGTCACCCTATCGGCTCATGTTTAATTCTTCCTACTTTCTTTTATTTTATTTTCCTCCCTGTGCCACTCTCTCCTTCTCTCTCCTTCTCCTCTCTTCCCCCTCTAGACAATAACCTAGTAGATCAAAGCCTTGGTCTGGGAATTTGGTGACATTGTCATTGTGAGTTCAATCCATGGACGGCAGAACGAGAAGACACTACTTTCGTCGATTAAGTAAACAGTTAAAGAGTGTTACCCGGGGTCGACAGACATTTTAAGTCGAAACTTTTTTTTTTATAATCCCAATAATAATGAGAACATTAATCCAAAGGAAAATAATATGAATAGAAATTTACACAGAAATCTTTTTTTCTCTCTCTCTTTGTCTTTCTCTTAAAATGTCCATTGTCGTACAACACATTTAATTAAGAAAGTGTGACAATTTCAACCACAATTTATGTAAAAAGGGATGCTGTTTGCGGTCAGTTAATCCTTTTTGGTGGTCAGTAAAAAATGTGCACATGCATGTTTTAGAAGTGAGTGGGAGTTGTATGGATTATGTCTGCTCTGAAAGTTTTCTTTTGTCAAAGTCTTTTTATTATTATCACGCAATATTCAGGTGCGGTGTTATCTCCGCAACTGAAGATCGCGTGAACTGCACGAGTCGTGCTATCGACGTTGGATATTATGTAGATTCACTAATATATACTTATAGCTCTGTTTCATAGCAATGAGCACTGTATTTATAACACCAGAGGAGGAAATATATTTATACGTACGTGCAAGTAGTTGTGCGTGTATGTTGTTTTTTTTATCCTACCCATTCTTACAGATAAAGTTCATTTTCTCCATCAGGTCATTCATCACTGCTACTAACCAGCAGAATTTTTTTTTTCCTGATGATGGCCATGTTGGCCGAAACTAGTCGATGAATCTAACTGAAATAATAAAAGTGAAAAAATATTAATATACAACCCAGTGAGTCTGAAGATTTTAATTTTTTAATATTTTTATTGTTCAAAACATATACATACATACATATATATATATATATATATATATATATATATATATGTGTGTGTGTGTGTGTGTGTGTGTGCGTGTGGCAGAAATACCTCCCACATTTTAAAGATTTGATAAAAAGACTAAGTTAACTGCTATTCAAAGATATTCCACTGTTATAATATTCTCCAAATGCAGCCCTCTATTCGCCATGCACTGTCGTAGAGGATTTCTAAAGTTTTCCATCGTCCTTGAAGATCGTGTACTTTGCAGTCTTCTCCGTAGCTTTTTTAAGCGCTAAATCTGCGGCCCTGAAATTATCAAACCATAGCAGTATCGATTTTCGATCCGGAACAGCATAATCCCGCCGTAACATAAAATAAACATGAAAATATCTCTTGTGTGACAATTACAGATTTACCAGTCTTAGAAACATTTGAACAGCAAACGTACGGTGTACTCCGGTCCAATCCTGATGGTATCGGAAGAGAACATGTGAAGACATTACATAGATGAAGACAGCATTTCCAATTGCCTTCCACTCGGATGTTGGGACAAGAATTTTTCATTAGGTAGTGCTTGAATATCTGACATTTTGTACCTCTTTAGTAGATCTCTATTTCTCTGTCAGTAGTTCCCTGAATAGACCTGTCTTCAATTTGCAGTCTAATTTGCGACGACTCAAGCTCATGTGAAGCACTGTGCACGGTATCGTGGTATAAACAAGGACTTTTTCGTGGATGTTTTGCTCCTATATTCCAAGGAAAATAATGAACACCGAACTGATGTGCTGTACAAGCGCCCGGTACCGCTCTCATTGAATGGGGATGTAATTTAAATCAGTGTGGTTTGTTTGTTATTTAGCTCGACGCTTCTGGTCACGATAATTTAGGACTTGTGCTAGGTCGTGGGGCTCTTCACAGTTGGCGATAATGCCTACCATAAAAAATGCTCAGAAAGTGATGGGAAAAACAGTTTTCCCTCAATACACACCAAGAATCGTCAATCGAGGGATGTAAAATATTCCTACAATTAGGGAAATGGAATATTCCACTCGTCTTCCATTCACTTTTACGCCACGTTTGGATTCCGATAATACACGTCGCTTCTGCTATTAGAGGCCTAGGAGGCGATTATATTGGAAGGTGAGAGATTGGAGAATAATTGATACAAATTATATAGTCATTTCTATATGTTATCGTATAGAGGCGCCATCTACGAATTGCTTTTGGCATTTCAGTGTATCTAACGAAATCTAATCATAACCCCACCCATCCTGTGACGTCCTGTCATTGATTTGTTATAAAACGTGAAAGACAAGAGAAGGCTGTTGTTTCAAGATAGAGTTGCAGATTCTAAGCCAATATTTACTACTACGGCGATAATTTGCTCTTCCGTAGCATCTGGCTGTCTTTTGCGTAACACCTCGCTGTCATCGCTGTTGGCTCCATATTATGCCACGCTGGAATTACTTTGTACCAGTAAAACATGTTTTGTTCAGACACGAGTTGAAATGTTTTTCTATCATGTAGATCGATGGAATTTAATGTTAAGGTTTAAATTACGTTTTATTTTACGTCGTTAAAATATTTAAAATAATCAACCGACTTGCAACGATCGAACTTGTGGAGACAAAATATTGTAGATAGAATTCTAACAGAATTACTGCCGCCCAATTAAATATATTCGTCTTTGAATAAGTGTATATTTGGAGAGAATTTCATGTTGGAGAATAACATGAAAGCAAATAAATAAGCCCTGCATATGTACGAATGAGTGAGAGACATATATATAGAGAGAGAACACGAGAGAGAACGAGCTAGAGAATGAGACAGAGATAGAGAGAGATAGATAGAGAGAACGAGAGAGAGAGAACGCGTGAGAGAGAGAACGCGAGAGAGAGAGAACGCGAGAGAGAGAGAGAGAACACGAGAAAGAGAGGACGGAAGAGAGAGAACGAGAGAGCGAGAGAACACTAGAGACAGAACGGGAGAGAGAGAACACGAAAGAGAGAACGCGAGGAGGAGGGGACGGGAGAGAGAGAACGAGAGATAGAGAACAAGAGAGTGAGAACACGAGAGAGAGAGAGAGAGAGAGAGAGAGAGAGGGCGACAGAGGGAACGCGCGCGCGAGAGAGAGAGAGAGAGAGAGGACGGGAGACATAGAACGAGAGAGTATATGCGTGTCTGTTCCCACATACATACATTAATCAAGGGTTAGGGTTAGGGTTAGGCACAGGGCTCGTCCCTGGGCTGGTGGTATCACGACTATGACTAGCTTAGACCATCTCTAACCAGCTTGGACAAGCTATGACCAGCTAAGACCAGCGGCTCGAGTGAAAACATTCGGGTCCCCACGTTAAAAACTGACCTTGTGTCACAACCTGACTCAGTGGGGGGTCAAGTAAATACACATACATTAATCAAGGCTTGTCGTAGCGACACCAACGCATGCGCATAAAAATAAGAATGACCAGAATGTTTTCTTCATCAATACGATGCTTTTCATTCTAATATTATTTCGATTTCTGAAGTCTTTCAATGAGGTTTATATATAGATAAGGTATTATGATTACTTGCATTATCCACTATATTCGCAATGTTACTCTCATCTTCATTGCCATATTCACAACGTTTCCACCCGAAGAGGCATGGCACGTGGAACTAGAACAATCTACCACGGGTGGACGAAATAAAAGGTTCAGTTCGAAATTCCAATCATCTGAAGAAGGCCGGTGCGTACAACCGTCGAAACGTTGTGAATATGACAACAAAGATGAGGATAACATTACAACTAATATAAGTAATCATTGAGCTTTATATATCGTATTCATGTAGTCGTTCCTCTACAGATATAAGCCAGCGTGACATTTTCAGTATTATTTGATATTTTTTAATTGAAATGTTCCTTCAGTATGTAAACGCTCATGGCTCTCTACAGCTTCCTTTTGTTTAATATCTGTGAAATACTCTAGTTGTCTTGGGAATGAAGGTGGAGTGATATTCTGGTGTTTCTCCAGGATTTTGAATTCAGTTATCATTCTAAACTTGTTGCCTTGTCACATTTAAAGAGATCATTCTATCTAACTCATAGCTTTTGTGGGAGAAAGAGATAGATTTATAAATTTTACGAAGTCCCGGACAGAATTTCATCACGATTTGCCGATTTCGCCTTTTCATATTGGGGGGCCGCGTTACATTACCGTATATTTTTCGATTATATAATTTATAGAAATATTTCAAAAAACTAATTACAACACATCTGCATAAAACACATCCCACGGATTTCACTCCCAAGGAGACTCAATTAACACCTCCAGACTTCTGACCAACGCCCACAACAAGTATTATGGCCGGAAACTGTTCGATAAAACCGAAAGTGACAATTTGATTTGATTCGATTTGGCTGTCATGGTAACGCAACGCTGCTACTATTTTCGCTTTATTTTTCTCAACTGAAAAATTGTCCGCCATCAATTTGAGTAACATTTGTTTTAGTCTCATATTGTTTTAGTTGTTTTTTTTTATCGCAACTTTACTCGGGCCGTCAATCTACGGCAGTGGGTTCGGAAATAAAATAAAATCTTTCTGTGTAATTCAAACTGACGTCGATCTCATCACAGGAAAGCATGCTTGACTGTATCAACTGCTTTGACCAAAAGATAAAATCTGACCTACAATTTTCAGCCTGACTCACTTTTCAAAATATGGTCAGATTTACCAACCGATATCTCAGGAACATCCTCAATATCAGGTGTCCGGAAGTCGTCTCCAGCAACCAACTGTGGGACAGGACCAGAAAAGCCCCAATCGAGATTGACATCAAGAAACGGAAAAGGGGATGGATCGTCCACACCCACTCCACAAACCTCTTTCTAGTGTCACCAGACAGGGCCTTGACTGGAATCCACAAGGGAAGCAAAAAGTGGGTCGACCAAAACAGACTTGGCACAGAATTGTTGACGCAGAGGTGAAAGCAGCCGGCTCGACATGGCCCGAGCTGAAAAGAATCGCCCGGAACCGCGTCCGTTGGAGAGGTGTTATTGCGACCCTATGTCCCCCAAGGAATCAAGAGATTTAAGAACTTCTAAAAACTCATTGGTTACTCCGTGTGTGTGTGTATGTGTGCGTGTGTGTGCGTGTGCGTGCGTAACTTTGTGTGTCTGTGCGTGGGTGAAAGCTATCAGAGCTTAGGAATTTTGATCATGATAAAATTTACTTAATTGTTAACCTAACAGATATTCTTAATCGTCTTCTTTGTAGTTAACTTTTGAATAACATTGTTATGGATAAGTAGAAATATTTAAGTGATAAAAGGTGGATTCTTATGAGCAAGAGACTAGACAAGAAAATTACAGAATTGGCATTGGTTCTTTTTCAGAAATTACTTTTTGAAGGGGAATGGATGCTCAGATGCGGCGAATATATTTCGTCAATGACGCGACGTACACCGTATGACTTTGCCAATTGCTGATAAGTCAATGAGAAAAGGATTTCTTACTTTGTAAATAATTTCAGACAGCTTTTATCAAATTTAGTGAAAACCTGTTTCACATCGAACCGAGAATTGCTTGAAACTGCATCGCCATCGGCAAGTCATGCTAACTAATGACTATCAGTGAATGCCACTTCAATGGCAATGCGAAAGTTTCGTTCTTAGTGGAGTTTCATTAGTTTTTGAACATGGTCAGAACATTCTGACAATGTTCGTACACGGTACTGAAGCAATAGTTTGTCTCATTTCCTACCACTTTCAAGACATATATACAAATATATAATTATTTAAAATGAGAATTATCTATTTGTTCTATACTAAAATAATATGTCGACCCGAAAACATTGCAAAATTGCTAAACCCTTGGAGAATCTTTTTACATTGACTTCACTATTTTAGACTCGACAGATAACTGTGGTACAAAGAAATGTGTTTTTCTTATTCTTTCTTTCTTACCTTCTTTTTTTTTTTGGTTAGGAATTAAAATTCAAAATTCTTTAACTCTTGTTGCGATATTAACATACGAGATCTGACGAGACTTGCGATATTTTGCGCCTTTTCTGGGGTAAATTTTGCAATTTGAGATTGAGGAGATTGAAAACTTGAAATTATCCAATAAAATTACTATAAGACTTTTGTCGAATTTTCTTTCACCGTTCACCAAGGAAAATGGTTTTGTGTCGAGAATTTTATTTCGTGTAGACACCCACAACATTTCCGTTACTGACTGCATCAATAGCCATGGCATTCACCATCTTTTGAAACAATTTTCTCCTGGAACGATGTCGACGGCGACGGAGAACATCTGCTCTGGTTAATGTCGAGCGAATGTCTCTGAAGGAATAGAAAGAAAAAGTGGGTTCATTTGGGAGAGGAAATTGTTTGTATTCAATACCTTTTCAAAGCGGAAGGTAGATGTCTCCGGTGAATAATGTACTTTCGTGAAAGCAGTGGCAAATTAGGAAGGAGTTCATTAAACAAAAACACGTAGTACTTCGCTCGGCTCAGATTCATGAACAGAGACTTACAAAACACACACGCACAATGCAAATCTAGACATATTTTCAGATAAACATATTTATTCAGCATGACTACTTAAACTAATATGTAGATGTATATACGGAGTGGGGGTTCGAATACGGAAAAGTTCTCGACCAGACCAAGAAACCTTATATTAGAAAAAAATATCTGATTTCGTTTGGTAAGAATTTGGGAAAACGCGTTGGAACGATCAGTTACGAAAGACCCTTCGTTTAATTATATATTATTATTTATACTTATAAATTTTGCGGTATATAATACTGTATCAATAAGTCCATAGCCTCAAGTTGATGTTTTGAATAAGATCGTCTTTTTTAAAGTGTATTCACAAGAAAAACATGATCCTGCGAAAATATTTGTGCAGAAACAGGCTGTCGTCATCAGCAAGGTACATTGAGAGAGAGAGAGAGAGAGAGAGAGAGAGAGAGAGAGAGAGAGTGAGAGTGAGAGTGAGAGAGAAAGATAGAAAGAAAGAAAGAAGGAGAGAAGAAAGTGAGAAATAAAGAGATAAAGAGAGAGAAAGAGTGAGAAAGAATGGAGAGAAGAGAGAGAGAAAGAAAGAAAAGAAAATAGATTGAAAGAGAGAGAGAGAGAGAGAGAGAGAGAGAGAGAGAGAGAGTGAGAGAGACCTATCAGTATGTTGAATGACATACATTTATTAGTGAAATTTTTATATGAAACACTCTGTCGCATATTACATGTATGTCATTAATTGTTCGCCACAAAATCAAGTGCGTTGACAAGGAAGGATACTGTGTGCTGTGTTTTTTTATATTTTAGACTAAGTATTTACTGATTTACACACATATACACACGACGTAACACACACACACACATGAATATATATATATATATATATATATATATATATATATATATATATATAATATTTGCTTCGCTACATAAGAGTTCTCATGTTTCAAAAACGAGAGCCGAAACCATTCAAATAATTATTAAAATTAAGTTGAATTGAGGTGTTTAGTCCCGTTTGATCTTCAAGCGAAATTTTAGGAATAAGCTATCTCTTGGTTTACGTGGTGTTTTTCGGCATGGTCCGTTGTAAAATTCGTTATTGTGGGAGTGGCTAGACTATTTTCTTCGTTAAGTGGTCAGAGAGTTAATTCTTATCAATAGATTCATCATCTTCTGAGAGGTTTTACTAAGGTTGGGTAGGGTATCTATTTCAAGGCTAATGTTTGCGGTCATCCTTTAGTTGGTTCCCAGTGAGGGATATTTTTATGGCGCGCCTACAAGTCGTTATGTGTCGGGAGGACTGTGTTTTATTATTGTCCATCTGATTACATATTTATTTATTTGTTTATTCAAGTGGGTGTTTTATATACCAACCGTATTGCACTGAATTTTAATTTGTTTTTTTTTTGTTTTTTGACGACTACAGAAAGGGTTTTTCCTATTTAATGATTTGGCTAAGCTTTTAAGACTTTTATTAAGCTATGGGATTTTTTTTATGCTAATTATTTAATGCGAAAGTTTGTTATGGTTTAATAATTTTTTATTATTTAGAAATTTAATGATGTGTAGTTTTTCGAAAAACTACACATCATTAAATTTTTATTTATTTAATAATTATTATAATATAAGCTCTACTTTTGTATGGAGCACTGTCTTCTTAAAAATAAAAGCAAAAATACTAAGGAACTTCGGATTATGCACCCAACGTGTTCTTTTCTATTTTCTGTATACCTGCGCACTTATACTTATATATATATATATATATATATATATATATATATATATATATATATATATATATATACCTAACGATTGCGTATATATATATATATATATATATATATATATATATAGGCCTAACGATTGCGTCTAGCATGAAACAGCCTGTCATCTCTGAGTGTTGACTTCAATGTTCACTTTTATATTTATATTTACATACGCTTTATATTGATTATTTTATTCCGTAAAAATAGCACACCTTAAAACTATATTTCTTTATATATATATATATATATATATATATATATATATATATATATATATATATATATGTGTGTGTGTGTGTGTGTGTGTGTGTGTGTGTGTAAATAAATATGTCTCTCCTTTCTCTCTCTGTCTTTATATATATGTTTATATATGTCTGTGTGTGTGTATGTCTGTGTAGCATTTTAATCAATTCACCCCCGCTCAAGCAAGAAGATAATACCACTAAGTTGCACTGGAGCTTATTGGGAGTGAAAGAGAATGAAAAAGACAATAGAAGGAAGCAGAAATCCAATCCTAAACAGGAAACAAAGGATAAACCTTTACTCCTTAAAAATACAGGAGAAAAGTTGTAAATCGGATGATAGGACGATATAAATGATTACTGAAGTCAACACTCAGAAGGGACAGACTGTTTCATGCTAAACGCAATAATCAGGCCACATGTTTTTTTCCCGACTATTTATATATACGAGTCAGTGGTGCATTGTTTGTTTTAACGCTTATTTTGGCGGGAGTGGTTTGTTTATTACTGATTTATTTATTTGGAATAATTGATTTTACTTATTTTAGATTATTTATTTTATTTTATTTATTTTGATTTATTCTTTCCAGTTTTCGATTTTTAAGTAACGAAGTAAAAATTGATTCCGTGTCTGCATTTTAAGATGAGTCCTGACCGTTTATTTAGCAGTTTGTTTTGGTCTCGGAATGTAATTATAGGTATTTGCAGTTTTGGGATTGATTGTTGTAGTCTATTCTAACGCTTATTTTTGGTGGGAGGGGTTTGTTAATTTTTTTATTTACTTCGATAAATTTATTATTCTTGGTTTTCTTATTTATTTATTTGGTTTTTATTTTAATCTTTTAGTTTTCGATTTTAAGTACATAGTAAAAATTTGTTTTCGTGTCTGCATTTTGAGATGAGTTCTCATCGTTTGTCTTGGTCTGGGAATTTAATAATAGCTATTTTTTCTCTAAGCAAAGTTTTCAATTTTTGCATTGATTTTTGTAGGTTGATGTTCGTTTCCTTATTTTCCATGATATCTTTTATGTGTGACCTGCAGCTGTAGCTGATTTGTACTCTGTTTTTGCTGAATATTTTGTGGATAGTGCTTGATTCGGGGTAGTACTTGTGTAAAAGTTTGATGAATATTTTTCCCGCGTTTATTTTTATGTTTTTGTTGTACGGTGGGTTGAACCACATGATTTTTATCTTCCCGTTGGCTATTGTTGTTCTCTGTGGTGAGTATGTGAGTGTTGCTGGGAATCCACTATCTTTTAGGGCTGTTTCGTAGTCTTTCTTAGCTTTGTTAAATATGATTTCATTGCAAGAATTGTTGGAAAGTCTGTGGTTAATTGATTTTGGTATCTGCCTGATTATAGATGGCGGGTGATTGGAAGATGTGTGTATATATACAGTGGTTTATCATTTTTTATCTTTTCTTAGGTTGAAGGTAACATCTAGAAAATCTACTTCATTTAGGTTAGTTTTTATGTCTATTTCGAATCCCATAATTTTGAAAATCTTTATTGCTTTTCTAGTTTTGTCTGTGTTTTGTTTGTTATAGTTTCTTAAGATTATGAGACCGTCCTCCTTGTAGAGGACTGAATCATCTCTGTCTATTATTTTGCTTAGTTTGTGTAGTGAATATATACTTATCCCTTCTTTCTTTATCCATGCATCTTCATTGTCGAATAATATTGATTTACGGGAGGGTTTAATGCTTTTGATTTCGTTTGTGTTTTTTCTTATTTGTTCTTGAGCTAAAATGATGGCCTTATCTAGCATGGATTCTGTTATAGAAAGTGTAGAATTCTTTTATGTTAAGTTGTATAGGCAATTACGTTTGCTTTTTATTTTGCTGAACCAGTCTGTAGTTGTTTTTGTGTTTTTTCACTGAATTACTCCGCATCTTTTTAGCTCTGAATTAATTCTTTCTAATATTGTTCTATTTATTTTACCTAGTTCAATTTTGATTGAGTTTATGAGTCTGTATGTTGGGTTGGTTTTGAAATTTTCTTTGTGGTCTTTTAGTGTGATAAAGGCTTGCGCCTTATCGATGCAATTTATTTGTCTACGTCTAATTTTTGGGCGATTGTTTTAGCTTTCTTATTGATATCATGTTCTATTGTTTATAACCGGAAAAAAAGAAACTATGCACACAAAACGTCTTACACAAATAGTAAATACGCTACAGCACAATGCTTTCCAAGGAGGAAAAAATAGCCATAATTACCATCCCAGACCAAAACAAACTACTAAATAAACGATCAGAATTCATCTCAAAATTCAGACATAAAAACAAATTTTTACTACGTTACTTAAAAATCGAAAACTGAAAAGGACAAAATAAAAGAAAATAAATAAGAAAAAACAACTATAATAAATTAATCCAAGTAAATAATAAACAGATTAACGAACTACTCACGACAAAATAACCGATAGAATAGACAACATCAATTAATCCCAAAGGAGCAAAAAACTATAATTACCTTCCGAGATCAAAACAAATTACTAAATAAATGTTCAGAACTCATTCCAAAATTTTTACTACGTTAATTATAAAAAACAAAAAGAATAAATAAAAATATATAAAATAAAAATAAATAAGGAAAAACAACGTTTCGGCCGTTGTACGCTCCGACCTTCTTCAGGTGGTTGGAATGTCTAACTGAACCCTTTATTTCGCTCGCTGGGGTATACTGTTCTAGTTCCACTTGCTATGTCCAAGCAGAGAAATGAATACAATATGGGAACCAGTAATGAGTGCCAGAGAAAAGCAACAGTCACAAAAAAAATTGCAATGTGAGCTCTGGTAAAAAAATGTTATGATAACAGCAACATGGCACAGTGAATAAAGGCGTCAGTTAGAACCAGTGACAGAACCCAAAGAGTGTGAGTTCAATACCTAGTTAAGGCAGTGAAGAACTTGGAACGGGGAATTAACAGAAGATAACTGATAACTGACATCCATTTGATGGCCAAAACGTTATGATAAATATGGCAACAAAGATGAGGACGATAGTCCGAACAATGTAAATAGTGTACATAATACCTCATCTCAGTAGTATAGACTGATACTGAAGAAAAAACAAGTAAAATAAATTAATCCAAATAAATAAATAATAAACAAACCACTCCCATTGGCACTGACTACCTACAATGTACCACTGACCTGTATATAGAAATAGTCGAGAAAAAACACATGTGGCCTGATGATTGTGTTTAGCATGAAAC
The DNA here is from genome assembly GCA_963932145.1 of Acanthosepion lycidas. Lineage (NCBI taxonomy): Eukaryota > Metazoa > Mollusca > Cephalopoda > Sepiida > Sepiidae > Acanthosepion > Acanthosepion lycidas. The sequence continues at coordinate 1,470,385 of OZ010580.1, forward strand.
ACTCTGTCGCCTTATAGTGTTGACTTCACTTTTATATTACATAGGCTCTATCTCTGACATTGAGCATTTTATCCGATATATTTAGCATCAAACTATCTTTGTTCATATATATATATATGTGTGTGTGTGTGTGTGCGTGCATGCGTTCGTGTGTGCGTCTGTGTATAAAGATGTTAAATAAAACTGCAAAACAGTGAAAGCTGCTATTGATTTTGACTTGGACACAATACACGTATGTGAATGTTAGGAAATAATAGTTATTCCGATAAAACGTTCAGTTTTCAGCCATCTTGCGACGTAGTAACATCTACACATCTTTGTCTGCATTTGACTGTGGGCCATCGAGAAGATCGATGGTCATTTCAGTAAACTACTGTCCATATGGTCAAATATGGAATATTTCGACACCTGTAGACGGCCATACAGACACTCGCCAAGTTCCGCGTGCTTAATAATGGCAATTTTTGCAGAGCACATGGCGTCTATAGCGCAGATCATAGCAAATGTGGCTTATGCTGAATGTTCATTGATTAGAATGTTTTGCCTTGCGAGTGATAGTTGTTTGCACGTACACAGAAAGGTTTGCGCCAACAGTACGATTTTATAGACACGCAAGAGTACAGTGTAAGTTACAATAGCTCAGAAATATAGAAGCAACTATTAGAATATAACTTATAGTGATATTTCGCTATCCGAAAAGTAATCATGAGAAATACTTACCAATCTTTCTCCCTTGAAAATAAGTTTGTACCCTTGATGTTTAAAGTTTAAATGCCGAAAGCAACCATCACAGCTGGTTATAAACCTCAGTGCTTGGCTTCTATAATGGATAGAAACTAGAGTTAATATACTTTGTAAAAATTGGCTTAAAAGATGTTTACTATCCAATTTTGACAAACACTATTAATTCATATAATTATTGTATGTTGTTATGAGCTAAGACCTTTTTCATTATTCGTTGCATCATTTATTACTATTGTCGCTCTTTCCAAAAACATGAATTCCAAGCGGGCACAAATTAGATCAGTTCGATTTTAAAGTTGTCTTGTTGATTCCCTTTTCGATGTTTTCTAACTGCTTGGCTAAAAGCACCACTCACAGTACTTTTTCGAAAGGTATAAATAATTACGTAAACGTCGACAGTTAGGGCGCTTCCTGTTTAGGCAGTATCGCGTAAAACGATGTCTATTTTTCGCTGTTTGGCCGGAAATAGCAGTTTTGAACCGGTGACATCTACTGACCTTGGACATCCAATACTACTGAGTTATATTATCTGTAAAGAATTATTTTTAGACACCAGGAGTCAAGCATTTATCGGATATAAGACGCATCACAAAATTTATATATATATATATATATATATATATATATATATATATATAGCCATTTTCAAGGATTAAATATTCAAGGATTAAATAAGGATTTTCTATTCGTAACATACTTATTGACAACATTAATATAATAGCATCATCTACATGTAAAAAAAGGCTACAAATAATGGAAGACTTATTAAAAAAAATAAAAAAAGAAGAAAAAACAACACAATAATATTAACTTTGAACATGGACATAATATTGACCGTGTTTTGAAAAATGAAAACATTTTATAAAACATACATACAACAAACTATTTCTTATTTATCAGTTAAAATATTTAAACCTTCAAAATGGTTAAATGTATAGCCATAAGTGTTCGGATAAAAAGAAACAATTGGACAGTTTTTATATAATTTATCGTCCGAAAAATTATTAGATCGCATGAGAAATTGCATAAAAAACTAAATAAAAGCACCTTGTCTGTCGTATTTAATAAAATCTGCATGAAAGAAGGATTGCTGCCTAAATACACACACATACACACACTCACACACGCACACATATATATATATATATTCAGTTGTATGGATATGTTTGTGAGTTTGTTTCACGCTTTTGCGATCATCAGACAAACGGGTTTATTTTTCAAAATTGGACTTATTCATGTTTACTTGATCTATTTATGTTTGGTGGTGGGAGGGGGAATCTACTTCTGTGTTTGTTTGGGGTGACACTCTCATATGCACAGACACATATACATACGGGTGTACGCATTTTAGTTCACACAAACACAACCATATAAACAATCCGAGGCTAGGCGTAGATACATATTCATGTCTTCAGGCATACATATATAAGTAGTTGTAATTCTGCCATTCTATTTTTGAACGCTTCTGACTAAGTACTGCGCACTTAAATAAAATATATATAATAAATTGATATCTACACATAGTTTTTGCCTTACCAGTTGCATCTCTGATGTTGATCTCAGAAAGAGATGGAAAGTACTTGGGAAATAAAAGTTATTTTCACTGTTACAGTGCATCTCTTGCCTCATTTAATTGTAATACACGGAAAAATATTCGCGAATAAAAAAGGATTATGATCAAAATAAGCAGACATAATGTTTGTAACTTATTCAATCAACACACACACACACACACACACACACACACACACACACACATATATATATATGAATAAACAAGAAATATTTCGGTTAGCGTAGTTCAGTAGAAGTTTCTAACGAAGATAGTACGCAAACCATTTTGCCAAGGGAGAGAATTTGTTTGACTTCCCTTCGCCAACCTTGAATGGAAATCTTACGATTGGCGCTATATTTCGAAATAGTTGGTGAAATATGTTGAAGCTGAAACGAACTTAATAAGTATCTGATTTGGAATTAAAAAAGAACTTTATATCTTTAAATTTAGTTGCCGAATTTTATTGGCATTGTAAATCGACATAGCAACGTCTATTTTGGGAGGGAAAGCCAGTAGGTCCTGTCAGAAACAATTCTATCTGAACGAAAATTGATAGAAAATATTTCATCTCGAAGTTTCAGAAGGCTGAAAACCTTGATCGTCCAAAATTATGCGTAATAAAAAGTATTTCGTCTCATAAATTTAGACGAAGTAAAATGATTGCCTTTGTTTGCCAAAAACTTTGTTTTTCTCTGTGCATTCTGCCTGATTGGGGTGTGGGTTAGGTTTTAGTCCCAAATTTGATAAACAAAAATATTGATAATGTTTCAATGAACTTTGAACTATCATTTTTGTTTTTAGTCATGGTTTTACTCTAACATTTTGACCAGTTTAATCTCCAGCCTTATCCGAATAGATGTTTCTGTATTAAAATTCCTTGCCTAGCTGGAATTAATTTATAGAAGGATTAATATTTTTCAAATTATAAAACAGGCAACTGCTGTTTTTGTTTCTGCATTTCTCATTCAGATTTTTTCATTGGTAGAGAATAATGTTCTTTTAGTTTGTAAGTGATATGCCGCGTCTCATTATGTGATAATTTTCTGGGGAATTTCTAATGTCGTTCTCTACCAGCAACTGTACAGGTTGTTGTATATGCAGTTGAGTGTTAATGAGGCATCATTCTATTTAAGTATTTCTCCTTTTCAATAACAACATTGTACTGGATTTCTTCTGAAATGCTCACGAGTAAATTTGGTTTTAAATTTATTTTTTCTTGTTTAATAATTTGTTGAAAAGAAATTGGATCGCGTCACACGCGGAAATCATCAAAATGAATATTTTTAACGCTTGTCTTGCAATCAAAATGGCATTCACAGAAACATTCACCCCAGAGTCAAGTAAGTTAAAATTTTGTATGAAAATAATTTCCATTGGGCTTCATCGGAAGATTCTTCGGAAACATCAGGAAAAAGTTTAGATTAAATTACGTTTCTGTCCGGTTTCGACGCAGATAACACAATAGAATTTTATAGTCTGACATAAAAGGAAAAATGTGAATAGAGACACAGAAATTTAACTCAACATTGATCTGTTGTTACCAGGTGTTGCAGACTGTAGTGAACCACGCACGCACGCACACAAACACACACACACACACACACACACACACACACACACACACACACATATATATATATATATAAAAAATAAATATACGTTTTTTCCTCACTGGTATGTACTACAACTCATGCACGATACAATCGTCAGGTGCTGAGTAAAAACTGACCGTTGCATAATTTAAATATTGTTATTTAAAACGTAGAATCATTGAAGGGATTCCTGGTAGCCCATGCCTTAAAGAAATACAAAAAATTCTACTCACAAGTACAACTCACACTTACGAAGTACTTTATTTATGCAAAATGTGTGTTATTAGTTGAAAATATTATGAAGCCGTTTCTGACCTCCGGATGAGACCTACAAGTAAATGTGTTTACAACAAAAATAATAATAATAATAATAATAATAGTAATAATAATAATAATAATATATGTATGTCTGTCTGTGTATGTGTGTATTTAGGTAGCAGAGTTTCTTTTTCTGATTAAATAAATTACAAACATTGTGTCTGTTTATTTCCAGCATAATCCTGTCATATTCACGAATATTTTTCCGTGTATTTCAATCAAATTTCTTGCCTCCTTTGATTATAATACACGGAAAAATATTCATGAATATGAAAGGATTATGCTAAAAATAAACAGATATATAATGAATAAAATTAGCTCTTTATGCAGAGTATATATTTGTTCAATGTCTGTGATCGATTGATTATAACGGACACAGGCTCTATTAGACATTACCGAATTTTAAAATGGAATCGCTTTGTAGTAAAAAAATACATAGCATATATTAATGTCTTATCAATATGGAAAAGGATAACGAAAGCGCCATTTGTCCAATTGGACTTGCATACCCGAACTCGTGCAGTACGTCGACAGTACATATATATATATATATATATATATATATATATATATATATATATATATACTTAGCCATTTATCTTCTTTTAATGCCATGTCCCTTCTGGCCGCAGGTAATCATGACTCTCTAGCGGTTCATTTTCGTTGTTATCCGTGAATATCACAGTGCCTTCTACACATTTTGTAATTCAGAGTTTTTTTTTCTCTCTAAGACTTTTCTGTTCCAGGATGTTGTTTCCAAATTGTTGCTTCCAGTTTACTTTGCTATTTAACCCATAGTAGAAGGAGAAAAGACGGAGTGATACAACAGATTGCAGTTTGAAGCCTCACCGCTTCCACTTTCTATGTCGACATCCGTTCTACTAGCCGCTAGCCCCCATCACTATGCACTTTGGTCTTGTATATTTAGTATTATCTTCTATGTAAACCATTGTAGTCGTATGTAAAGCGGCCATATCACATTGGTTCTTTTCCAATCAACGAAGTTAAGCCGTGTTGAGTATTTTATTAATCCGACTCAACACTTGGGAATATCAAGTGCCCTCAGCTTAAATTGGAACATCAGTTTGGGAGAGTGAGTTCATCTATGATAAGAGTAACTTTGATTTTAAACCTTGCAACCAGACCCTATTCATTTGAAAGTTTGCGTAAATAAAACCTGGGGATAAAATCTGAAGCCGTAATCCCAAGGGCAGACTATCGTTACATACAAAATGTCGTTTTGGTAATTCTTCCGATACTATCAGGCCAAGCAGAGTATCGGTCTCTGCTACCGTTCTTTTGAACAATATCTGTTCTTCTATGTGCCGTGTCCATTATGTGGACGTTGGCGATAATGGCTCTCCACAATTTCCTGTCCTTTGTAGCTCAATAAATTTTGTATTTTTGCCATCTCTCCTAAACCTTTCTCTGCCATTCAATTACTCCAACTTGCTAGGTAAGTTCTCTTCAATCTCTTTTGAGAATATAATATTTTCTGAGCTCTCTTTTTTTTAATATGCGCCCTAGAAATTACAACTCTCTCTACTTGCGGCCTTTTTGTTTTTATTTTCTCTAAAACTTCGTCGTTGCTCACATGTTCACCCCATGGCATTCCCAGGACCTTCTGTAGAGCAATTGCTTGCAGTGTTTTCTTCATCTGTTAGGAGAGTGTCCAGCATAATATCTGTTACATCTCATTAAAATTACACTGTCCTGCGTTGCCAAGACCCGGTAAGTAGCAGTTTATAAACTGCCGCCTGATTGGTAAAATAGACTCTGTGATGCCACCACAAAAAAAAAAAAAAAAAAAATCCCAAAAACAAAACAAAAAAAAAATGAAAAAAAAAAAAAAAAAATGGAAAAAAAAAAAAAATGGGAAACAAAACAAAAAAAATCCAGAAAAAAAAAATAAACAAACAAAAATGTAACAAAAATGCTCCAAACACAGATCCATGGTCTCTTGAGATTGAATAATTCTTGCCAAATCTCGAGGACTTTTTTTTTTTAATTAAATTAATTACTACTGAGGGAATGTTTAGTAAGACCCAAAGAAATTACTACTGTTCGTGATAAAGAAGTGAAGAGGATGAAAAGACTGAATTAAATTCAATAAAAACTATGATGACCTTTGGACTTGAAATAAAGAACGAACAGAATATTCATTATTAATATTTGGACGAGTATTTGTCCGGAAAGAAAAATTAATTCCAAAATTAATAATGACAATGCTTTGTGGAATTTAGCTAATCATAATAGCCACTTTCTCCATTGTGAACAGAATTTTATTTTAATTTCTAACTGGAATATTATAATGTCTGCGAGAAATTAACTATTTAATACGATTTATATGAATGTTAGTTTCATCTGTGTGTATAAGTCATGTATGTTTATATAAGAACCATGTCTTAGGTATGTATATAATGGCTGCTTAGAGAAGTCTTTGTCGAAGTAGATTCTTCATAGACTTAATAAGATATTTAAACCCGTGTCCAATTTCCATGAAAAAAAATATACAAATAAAATTTTAAACCTGAATCCATTTTTTTTAGAATTTTGATTGCACACCAAAATATGATAGTTGGGGACAGTCACGACGGTGAATATTTATAACGATTATCTTGTAAGACATCAGTAAGAATATATATATATATATATATATATATATATATATATATATATATATATATATATATATATTAAAAAGAAGAGAAGAGAGGTGCCGTAAACGTTTTTGGTTGTAATGTGGATTTATTTAGAAAAAAATATTATGCTTTGTTTTACATAAGTTTACTACACGTGTTTCTGGTCTCGTGACCGTCTTCAGGTAAAAGCGGAGATTTCCACATATTATTAAAAATAATTAATTTTTTCTTTTGTTTTTCAATGTTAAATATTCTCGATATGAGACATTTTCTGTGTTAGTAATCCGAATTTCTTTCTTGAATTGGCAATGGAGAGTTCTGCGCGTAGAGTCATAAAACAATTAAGGTTGGTCCAAGCGAAATGATGAATTACTTATCAGCATTTTATCTTTTAATGTTTTACTGACCCCTATGTGTTCTTGGATCTGTTTCCATTTTTGTGTGATGAACGCACACTCATATACGGGAGACACGAGGGTATATATATGTATGCACACATTTACATATACAGGGTGTTTCAAAAAATTTGATATCATTTCGCAATCTAATAGCTGACAGAAACACACAATTTTACATTTTCTTACATTCTTTCATATGTAATTATCCCTTGTGTCTTAGTGGCTTTATTGCCTTTCTTAGTGTAAAATTTATATACAAATATATAATTTTGAAGTGTCAAATAAGTAAGAACCGATCAGCCATTCCAGACAACGGAACCAGATTTAGTCATCGTAAAAAAAAATAAAAGATCAGTTAGTGAATTTAATTTCCCAGCAGTTAAATCAGCTAAATAAGCAGCTAAATAAGCAGCTAAATAAATAGCAAAGTAGTTAAAAAATGTGAAAGTTGCACCAAAGCGCCTGGAACGGCTTTTGAATCTTCTTTTTTAAAGATTGATAAAAATTGAAACAGGAATGTCTTCTTGAGTTAACGAAACTTGTCATTTGTTTCCTAGAGAAAAACTCTGAAAGATACTTCAGTAAAAATGCATTAAAAGCAGTAGAATCGTGAAAAGTTTTGAGAAGACTTCTTTTCACGTGATCAGCAGAGCAGGTCAGTAGTGGGAAATTATTACAAACAACATTTTTTGTTCCTACGAGCCAGTCGTATATGAACCGACAATAATATGTCATGTAGAAAAAATAATATTTTCTGATGTTTAGATTTAAAATAATCTTCCAAACCAGGTCATTAAATAATTATCGTAGGTTAGGAGAAGTGAAAATGCTATCATTTATAACTTGAAATCGAATGAAAAGATATCTTGTCTTGACAAAGGAACAGAATAAAGTTAGGAACAGGAGACTGACAGTCCTGTTTATCGTTGTTAGAGCAATTGAAACAATCAGAAAGAGCTTTGTAAAAAATGGAGGAACAGATAATTCGAGAAATAATCGTAAACATAAACTTTTAGAATACTGAGGAGAGTGCTAGTGATTTGGGAGGACTTATTTTTATTTGGTCTCTACTGCAGGTAATCGAGAAGAAATCAAGAATAATAATAATATTTTCCGACAACGCGAAAAGCAAATCCGATTCAATAACGGCACACACAGAGAAAACATAACAGGAGAATGAAAAAAATTGCTGTTAAAATCAACGTCCAATCTCATATCAGTCTGTCATAACAAGAGAACTGACAACTATGTAATATCAACGGCGCTGAGTAAATATTGACTTCACAAAAGCAATGTAAGCGGACACCATTAAGACAAAGCTTTTGAAGTACGAATCTAAGGAAGAAATAACATTATTGTTGATCGGTGTTTGACGTAAGAACGAATGATATTCATATTTTATTCGTTGTTTAATTTTGGGGCTGGCCATGAAATCATAATTCCCTAAAACGAATATATACCTGAAACATTTACACAACTTTTGATGTTTTTGAGGGAAAAATAGGTTTTTGTCTTGATTTCGGCGCCGGCAGAATTTTTCTTGCACTCTTTCCAAATACATTCATAGCATTCAATGAACAAAAGGATATATATACATATATATATATATATATATATATATATATATATATATATATATATATATATATATATATTAACGCCCATAAAGGCAAATAACAATATAAATGAGTGTGTTTATGAAATAGGAATACGGAATATATTTACCATTGTCCAGATTTGTATGTATCTATATTAGACGTGTGGATTGTATAACGGATATTGGCGTGGAATAGGCATGCTGAGTTCAAAATCTGGGCTAGTCTGTTGCGTTCATTTTCGCACAAATACGCTAGAGAAATGTAAGAATGTCTTTCTTCGACAGCTATAGTTTAAATGGCAGGAATGACTGAGTTCTATAGCCTTGGGTAGCAACGAGTCTAGGAAGTCGAGAATATTGAATTCAAAACCAATCCGAAGAGGGATGGACCCGAGAGACACCTACTGCTTCTACGACTGTAGTATATGTAGTGGATCTGTGATCATAATAGGTTACGGAACACGTGTTCGTAATCTATCTATCTATCTATCTATCTATCTATCTATCTATCTATCTATCTATCTATGTGAGGGCACTGAATTTTTTCAGCTCGACCCACTTTACAAAACCGGACCAAACATAATGTTTTTCAATCTCTTCTTGGTCGGACGGTTCAACTTCCTTCATTTGCCAAAGTCAACTGACCGTGGAATCTGAATCTGAAAAGTAATTAACAAAAAATTAAAATTTGTCTATATTTCTGAGATGAGGTATTATGTACACTATTTAAATTGCTCGGACTATCATCCTCATCTTTGTTGTCATATTTATCACAACGTTTCTGCCGTTGTACTCTCCGGCCTTCTTTGGGTGGTTGGAATGTGAAGGACACATGGCACAGTGGATAAAGGCGTTGGTTAGATCCAGTGACAGGACCAAAGAGTGTGAGTTCAATACCTGGTTAAGGTGGTGGAGAACTTGAAGAGGGGAATTAACAGGGCATAACTGATAATTGACATTCATTAGACATGGCACGTAGAACTAGAACAGTCTACCCCAGCGAGCGAAATAAAGTGTTCAGCTCGACATTCCGACCATCTGAAGAAGATGAGGACGATAGTCCGAACAATGTAAATAATGTACTTAATACCTCACCTCATAAGTATAGGCATATACTGAAGAAAAACAAGTAAAATAAATTAATCCAAATAAATAAATAATAAACAAACCACTCCCGTTGGAACGGACTATCTACAATATACCCGTACATAGAAATAGTCGAGAAAAGTCACAACACATGTGGCGTGATGATTGTGTTTAGCATGAAACACTCTGTCGCCTTAGAGTGTTGACTTCACTTTTATATTACATAGGATCTATCTCTGATATTGAGTACTTTATTCCATAAATATAGCATGCATTAAACTATCTTTCTTCATATATATATATATATATATATATATATATATATATATATGCATGTTCGCGCGCACACGCTCGTGTGTGCGTCTGTGCATAAAGACGTTAAATAAAACTGCAAAAAGGGTTTAGTTCGACATTCCAGCCACTTGAAGAAGGCCGGAGCGTACAACGGCCGAAACGTTGTGATAAATATGGTAACAGAGATGAAGATGATAGTCCGAGCAATGTAAATAGTGTAAAAAATTAAAAACATGTATTTAGATGCCAAAGTTTACTTCGAAGAATTCCCTATTATATATTTTTTTACAACCGGCGTTCAAATTTCTTTAAAATTTGAATAGTTTCTCTGATGAATCGGTAACCTTGGGAGTTGTGCTTATGGTGGCTCTTGTTTATATTGACAATCATAACCACGACTGCGAGTTGTTGCTATGTGAGGCTTTTAGTTGGCCAACAATCCAGACATTGTACTCCAGGGGATTCATATGAATAAAACACGAGAAACACTACCGAGTCACCCCATCGATCCAAACTTGATCCTCATATTCTGCAACCTGATGAACAGTAAGAATATGTTAGACGATATGACATGACCCGCGTTGTTCACGAAAACAATGACACTTACAAATAAAGTACACTTGGTTTATGCGATCAATGAACACACACATACAGCTACACACACATACTTATACAAACATATACAAGTGCGCGCGGACACAAACATATATTTATATATTGATAAAAAAAAAAAATTTAATTGTGTATATTATATTTTATGATTTTTTTCCAATATGCGAATATCCTTTCGTAAATGTGGCTTGTGTTCATTCAAGATTTGAACTCATATGTGAGTCGAAATCTCGAGTCAACACAACATGAATTTATTTATTCAACGACCACATTTTCAAAAAGATATTAGTATATGAGAATAGAAAAGATTATCAAATTACACATTATTTTTAACAATACATGTTTAAAACAGTTACAACCCAAACACCGTCAATTTATTACACACACACACACATATGGACCAAGTCTGACAATTATTTTAACATATTTTCTCTTTATACGTTAATTGTACCAGCTTGAATGTCCGAGTAATTTCATAGAAAATATGTGTCATCCAACCTGTATTCTACATGGAACCGTCATTTGGTCTGACGTGCTATACCATTTAGCTAGAGAGGAAGCGTCTGGTTAGAAACAGTAATTTGATTTTGTTAACCAAACGCTTCCTCTGTTGCTAAATGGTATAGCACATCAGGCCAAATGACGATTCGATTCCTGTCGGAGGACAGATATTTTCTATGAAATTTTACGAACATCCAGGCCAGTAAATGTTGTTAATACATGCCCCAGACCAGCTGCAATCTTCACCTGAGCGCCGTGCTTCAGCAAATTTTCAGCCCATTAAGCTCTGTACCTGAATAGTTACGCTGCAACCGGTCTATATTGTTAGTTGGACGCAACTCGATACGAATTTACGGGTAATCCATGCACTGCCTTCCACTGCTTTCTCTCCACAGATCTTTATCCTTTAAATCTTCTACAGCCAACCCCAAACAGCACCAGGGTACAGCTATATCCTCTTTCACTGACTTCAGCCACCAGTTCCTCATACCGAAGCAACTTTCTTTCATGAGCCTCTTCAATCCCTTCTTCCCATGTCACTGTCAGCTCGCCAAGCAACAGATGTTTGCTTCTCAATATCAATTAACACAAGATCTGGTCTCAGTCCAGACACAGTAACCTCCAATGCAAATGTAGCATCAACCAACACTCTCCACTACCTTGAGTCATCCGACCTGGTCTTCTGCCTTGAGACAGTCACACCTTGCTTCAGGAAGGCAATCCTTCCTAAGTCCGTCAAGGGTATACTAGCACTTCTCGCAGCTGTTGCCACAACCTCCAGAACCAAGTTAGGTCTGAAGGTATACCAGCCATTCTGTAGCGTCTTCGGGTAGGATGACAGTATGTGGCGCATGTTTCCATAAGCTCCACACAACCGGCAGGAGAACGAGTCCTGCACTCCCCATCTCTTCAAATTTGCCGGTGATTCCGCCACATCATATGCTACCTGTATGAAGAACCTCAAATGTCCTGCGCCTAGACGCCACCAATCAAAGCAACTGATCTAACACCCTCAATACCCTCGCAGTTGAGCCATCGACCCTGCTGAACCTGTTGGACAGTCCGCACCAAACGTCTCTCCTTGGGCTACCGAACCTCCTGTTCCTGTAACTTGAACTCTGACCAGAATCTCTCACTCTCAACTAGCCCAAGTCCAGTATGCTCTCCCTTTTAACACCCTGAATTTCTATCTGCTTTAACATCACTTCCACTGCTGACATCACATCTGACACTTTACACTTTCTTCTTGTTTTCACTTCCGGCACATTTTCCCGGATTACAGCATCTTTAGATTTACACATCATGGACTGCAATCTTACCTTTGACACTTTATACCTCCTCCTCCACCAAAGAAGTAAGTAAGACGTAACTGAATCTACTCCCAGCTGACATACAAAGCGACCAACGACGGTCGCCTCTGAATGCCATTATTTATAGCTATTTTATATTGTCTGTTAATTTTTTACTCATTATTTATTATTGATTATGTATTGTTGATTATTACATTTACTTGTGTTTAAGAGTGCATTCGTAATTTTTCATTTGTTTTTTTATTTGCTTAATTTATTTATTTATTCATATTTTTGTTTATTTTATTTTTGCTAGGATGTTAGTTACCTTATTTATTTACTTTAATGTCATTGGCAATTATCTAACATATATTGTCTACTTTGTATATAGTTTATATATTTCCTTTATCATAGTGATATTTTACAAGGTATTCGTTTTTAGTTTTTTATTATTAAGTAACGTAGTAAAAATTTGTTTTTTGCATTTTAAGATAAGTTCTGATCGTTTATTTAGTAATTTCTGTCGGGTTGGGAAGGTGATTATATCTTTTTTCTTCTCCAGACGGGTTGAATGTTTTCGGATTTATTATTTTAGCTTGAAATTGTTTGCCTCATTTTCTATATTTTTGGTGTAATTTGGTTTCTGCTTTTAATTTCCCATATATGTTGAGAAAGCATTGTGCTGTTAGCGTATTTATTTTTTTGTAACTGATGTATTGCGTGCAAAGTTTCTCAGTTTCTGGGGCTTTTTTCAGTTACTCTTATATATATTTTTCATCGTTATCTACTGGTTTTACAGTGACTTGGTGTATTATATCGTTTTATTTAAAGCTAGTGCGTTTTAAGGGACATTAATTCTTTACTCTGCCGTTACGTCAAGTACAACTAAGCCAAAACACAACACACATGGCCTGGAGATTACAGTTTTCAGTTCTTTCGGCATTTCCCAATTTGGCGTAATGCTTTTTGTAACTATGTAATAATCTAAGTAAATATCTATAATATTTAAATATTAATATTTATAATTATGTGCATATTAACTAATAATATCTTGATTTAACACATGGCAAAATGTGGTAAATCGACCTGGTGTGTCACCTGATCTTTATAATCTACTTAATTTTTGTCCTTGGCGGAACTTGACAGTATCGAATTCATATCTGAATGATTTATCCAAGTCATGATCGATCCGCTTTCGGTCTTCTTCGTCCGTAATTCTATTGAAGAAGACCTCAAGCCTCTGGGGGATCAGCTTGTACTTTCTGTTTTACCTAACGGTTGTACTGGATTCTCTCTCGGACAATGGCGTATCCTATTTTCCCTGCGAGCAGAGAAGCGCTCCTAGAACTTACTGGGGGTGTTGGTTCTAAGAATGAAGGAATGAGTCGTAGGTCTCTCCATAGGGGTAGGAATTTCAGATGGTTTGAAATTCGTGCCAACTTCTAGTGAGACTTTTCTAGTTGTCTCATATTTTTTGCATATCTGATCGCACCGATTCTTCAATATCTGTCTGTATCTCTGAGATGAGGTATTATGATTACTGGCATTATTTACATTATTCAGACTGTTAACGTTTCGGCCTCTATATCTCTGAGATGAGGTATTATGATTACTTGCGACTAAGTAAATATCTCTATAATATTTAAATATTAATATCTATAACTATGTGCTTATTAAGTAATAATCGCTTAATTTAACAGGAGGCAAAATGTGGTAAATAAGATTTATAAAGATCGTGTTGCGCCAATAATTCTAATTTGAAAATCCGGTGATTGAAAAGCAGAATTCGAAATTCTATGTAAATGTGCTCTAAAATATTAACCACTAGTGCTTTTTTTGAAAATACTCATTTAGGTTATCTACTAAGCAAACCATTTTTAAATCTGTGGGTAGCGTAACGGATATCGGCGCTGAAATGGGATCAGTGAGCCGTGTCGTTTCGGTTTTATTCGCTTCACACTTGTTAAAAGGATGAATGCACCCCCACCCAGCTATAGCTTCAGTAGCAGGACAGACATCTTTACAAGAGTCAGATCAGACCAAAAATATTGCTGTCATATCGGGCCTGTCGCTTCCCAATCCTCATTATCCAGCATTGATAAGGACTCAAAAGCGTCTACATGGCCATTTGGACCATTAAATATTTCCCACCCTACAGCCCATTTCTCAGAGACGAAACGTCGCAAGCTAATTTAGCGCTATTTGCATGGAATGTGTTTTAACGTATTACATTCCTTAGTTCCACTAGTTCAGAACTAACCTATCACGTATACAGGATTGCTTTGAGTAACAGACCCACGAGAAAATACTTTCACGATCACTACAATCTTAACCTCTTCAAGGCAAGAGTCAGTCGTTTTCTATCCTACATATCCTCATAATCTGCAATTCTTAATTCCCCTTTTATATCTATAAAGAAACCAAATTCAGTACCCCTCTACCTTGAGTAGCTCTTAAGCCTTGCATTGTGAAAGCATTATGGAAATACATGTTTGTAAGAAGGTAGGAGCTCCGAAAGATTCTCAGTCCGATCCACATTGCAAAATCGAATGGAAAAAATAAGCATAAGAATGTTTAAAACTATTTCTAGGTTGAGTCTGGAATTTTTCAGCCTTCCAACTATTTATGCGGGTGGGCTGAAATGTTTACATGCTCATTAGGAAGATGTGACGTTAAGGTCATGAAATATTGCATGCATTTATTGCAACACTTTTTATTAATAACTGTATTGATTCTTGGCAGACTTCAAAGTAACTAGTAGCGACTTCTCTTGTACAAAATTTGGCACCGTGTTGTTATCAAATACCATTCTTATCCCCTAATGGAGCAACCATGTCAGCATGAATAGCCTTTGGAGCTATAAACCCTCTTTTTCTGGAATGGTTGCTACATTAGTGGATGACGCTCTAGCTTTACCAACAGTGCAAAAGTGGTCAGTTGAATTTAGAAGAGGCAGGAAGAGTCTTGAAGATGACCCAAGTGCCACCATCGAGGAAAACACTGATTGTGTTTTATAAATCAAATAGCCAATGTCGTTAGCATATCCCGCGAGAAAGTTGAGAATATACTGCATAATGAACTTGGTATGACAAAGGTTTCTGCTGCCCGATGGGTGCCACGTTTTCTGACACCTGATCAAAAGCACACCAGGCTGATCACGGGGAAATCTGACATTGTCTCAGGCAGATCCACTTGCTTTCCTTGAACGTTTTTTCTAACCCAGGATGTGTGTTGGGTTTATCACTTTGAGCCAGAGACAAAGAAACTATTCATGCAATGGAAACACCCATCCTCCTCTCCTCCAAAGTAGGTCAAGGTCGTTTCATTTGCAGGGAAGGTAATGACCTCAGTTTTTTTGGAAGCAAAAAACATTGTGTTTATTGAGTATCTTCAAAAGAGCAAGGCCATCAATGGAGAGTATTATGCCAACATTCTGAGGTAGTTACCAGAACGAAACGCCCAGGAAAACTGACGAAAGTGGTTTTGCTCCGTCAGGCAATCATCAGGCGCACATGACATCGGTTTCAATAGCTGTTGTGTGCGACTTTGGCTTTCAACTGGTTGATCAATCTCTCCGGTCTCCTGATTTGACTATCATCTGTTAACTAACATATAAAAACCCTTGGCTGGGAACCATTATCGCAGTGTTGATAACGTCATATCTGCTGTTGATGACTTTTTGACCAACAGGACGAATAATCTTCTTTGAATGATCAGTTTTCAGTTTATCTGGAAAGAAACAATTAATAAGAAGAAATAAACTTAGTAAATCCTTATTTTAAAGACCTAGGTATTACTTGAGTTTTGATGTGAAAGTTTAAATGTATAAATTTCAATTTACCTGAAAAATAATCACATGAATTATGTGCATTGGCATGGGAGGAGATCATGTTGAAAAATAAATATTTTTTCGTGCAAAATAAATGCTTTTCTCATCGCTATGATGTATTCACCTATTGGTTCTCTTTTCTATATAGAACGTAAATGGTAGTGACTCTCCACAAGTTCTTTTCTTTTAAAGTATGTAAACTGTGTATATTCCTGATTCTCCTAAGAAAAAATAGTGAAATGGAATCTCTTTTTCTCCTTCCCGTTTTAAATACGAAGTTTTCTTATCCTAGAACGGTTGGCAATCAAGGCCCAATATATCTTGCTATCTAACCCATAACTGGGGGAAACAAAAATTATGTTTGCATTAAAAATATAATTCATTTTCATCAGAGGTGACTTAATGTTTTCATTTTGCTCTGAAGCCGATTTCCAAGTATAATAAAGAAGATGTGTTTATCATTGATTTTTGAAAGACATTCACTAATTCTCGGTGTCGATGTTGTGAGCATTTTAAATCTTTTTTTTATAAAATGAATAAGCCTATTTATTCCTAAAGAAATATATATATTTAATTTTTGGTCATTTATCTATTTATGTTGGTGGATATATTTATAGAATTTTTAATAAAAGGCGACTTTTATACTTTTGAGACGAGAAAGTGGGTCTCCATATTGAATCGTGCGGATAGTAGAGAAATTCGTGTAGGGGAAAAAATTTTTCTATGAAACAAGCAAAATATATATTTCACTTTTAAAAACTGCTGCTCTTCATCAATTATAGCGATGTTTTCGTCGTGTACGTTTGATTAAAATCTGACAAAAATGTTTCCCCTTTTGATATATTTTCAATCAACGTCCATCTTGGGTTAGGTTTTCACATTGTGTATTAATTAAACATGTTTTATTGAATAGATATAACAGTTAATGTTTGTTAAATCTCTCGGTGGGCTTCTGGCGTCAACTAAGTCTTTCTTTTGTCATAAAGCAATTTGCCGAAATTGTGTCATGTGTCGGGGATCGTTTTGATGATTTGCAAAGAAATAAGGTAGGAATCGAATGCTAGCCAGAATAAACCTGATGGAAGCCACAATAAAATAATTATTTTACTGTCACAAGATGAACTCTGAGTTGTAGAAATGACGACAAAACAATAAAAGCTACTACCCAAAGGTAGTAAAAATATTTCTACAGATAATAAAAATCGTTTAAAATTTGTCATATGCTCCAATAAATTAAAAACTCTCAACGTCATGGTTGCTAACAACACATATCCACATACACACACACACACACACATACACACACACACACACACATACACACACTAAAAAAAAACATCGTAAAAGACTTGTTGTGTTCTGATTCTGTTGGGAAACTGTACCTCTGTCGATAACAATAAAACAATCAGCATTTCTTTTGATGAGACTGAACTGTCACCTCACCGGCTAAAATGTCATATATAATAATCTGACACAATTCCACGGTGCCTTTTCTAATTATATCCAGACTGTGGTCGACAATACAACAGTACTCTGAAAAACTAACTTCAAAAGGGGATTAAACATTTTGGGGGTTCTTCACATCAGATGATGGCGTCCTCGTATCATTAAAATTTCTTTCAATCTCGGCGAGCCCATGTTAAAATGCTTTTGAATCGTAAAGCAACTTTCTTCAAGTGTTTCTATGATCATTATAGAATGTGAAGCAACATTCATTTCAAACACTGAACCGTTAAAAATATAAAAAGGCTTCATTGCATAACTCTCGGCATTATCCACCATTCTTTGAAAATGACAAACGATGGGAGAAAATACAGATAATTTCGGCAAAAGTCCGTTGATAATTTTCCATATGAGATTAAACGAGAAACTCACCATGTTTCCATGATTTTTACTTGATTGATTTGTTTATCGGCATATCAATTCCTCATGGGAAATTTATCGCCGAAATTTAATTTCCTTGGGAGCTTTCAAGTAATAAAAATATGATATATGTCATTCTGCTTTCACAATTGAATACATGGTAGATGATACTCAGCTTTTGTGCATATTCATGTTTGTATAGACATGATTACTAAAGACAGTGATATGTCTGTTTGATTTCTTGAAGAAATTGTAGGATATTATATGGATCAATATCATGAAAGAATTCTTTCATGTTGGTTGTTTGGTTGATTTTGGCTAGACAAAGAGTGTGAGTTCAATACCCGGTTAAGGCAGTGTAGAACTTGGAGAGGGGAATTAACAGGAGTTAACTGATAACTGACATCCATTAAAACATTGCACGTGGAACTAGAACAGTCTACCCTCGTGAGCAAAATAAAGGGTTCACTTCGACATTCCAACCACCTGAATGAGTCCAGAGCGTACAACGGCCTAAACGTTGTAATAAATATGCCTACAAAGATGAGGATAATAGTCCGAATAATGTAAATAGTGTACATAATACCTCATCTCAGAAATATAGATATATGTTAAACATTTTATTCGTAAAAGACTTAATAGATATTCCTTGTCTTTTCTCTTCAACAGAACATGTTTAAACGAAGGATTGTTACCGAAATTTCCTACTTTAGATATTTGACCTGTAAAAACAGAAAGCTGTTCGCAAAATGATTAAAAACGTAAGAACCCAAAAAATTAAAAAAGAAAAGAGGAAAATGCAGAATGTCATAAATGAGACGATAAATATTTATGCTGTGTTGTCATGGAAAAATTGCCAGTGTTCATATTTTTAAAAGCTGCGTACATTCTTTCATAAATAAGCAAGAGTGTTGTCCTTGATGATTGCATTATTAGTTTGCATCTGTTAATTGGCACTGATCGAAATGGCCTTGCCAAAAGAAAAAGGAATAAAGCACGTCCTTTTTATATGTCTTCCATTTTACAGTTTTATATTTCTTAGGGCTTTCATTAAAATACTTTTCGAAAATGTAATTCCAAAGTTCTTCTAATTTAGGTTTTGTTTAATTTTTTTTTTAATGAATTTTTGTTTTTCAAAGTTATTTTTGTTATAATTTTGTAATTTTTTCATTCGTTCTTTTTTTTTTTTTCACGTAACTGCCATTCTTTTCTTCCTGCTATTCATTATATTAGCCATTTTTGTTTTTGTTTTGTGTAACTCTCTGTATTTAAAATTCAAACTTTTAGAATGCTTTTCCAAACAAATCAACATGCAAGAAAATATTTTGAGAAGTAAGCGAACGAACAAATATCGACCAAAAACAAAAAGATCTAACAAAAAATCAAAAGTTCAGACGTTAAAAAACAACAGTAGTTTCTTATAAATGTAATCCTTCCAGCCTTCATTTTCTTTCTTCTTTGCTCTTATTCTTTCTTTCTTTCTTTCTTTCTTTTCTTTTTTTCTTTCTTTCTTTTCTTCCTTTTTTTACTTCTTTTGGTAAGATTCTTTTCACTTGGGGTTTTCTCTTTTGGCCTGATTTTAATCAGCAGTACCTGAAAGCGAATTGACATTTAAAAAAGTTTTTGTCTGCAAACTTTCGAAGAAATTATTAATGAAATATTTTCCACAATATATGCTTTACTTGCAGTAGTGGTTACCTCCTTGAATTTTGCGTCTCCACTTCTTTCGACCACAATTCCTGACGTACAAGACACGCAACAAGATGCCCTCAAATATCCGACAATAGATTTTGAAAGTGAGATATTTGTATTGAGATTGTATTTTTAATTGTTTTTTCACAAACGTTTACTATAACCAATATTGATATTCTGCTTATAGTCAAAAGAATTAGAATTTTTTATTTTCTAGTTTTTCATCTGTCGGGTAATGAGAAAACTTTTGTTATCACTATTGAACAACTTACCACTATAGAAAAATTCGTCGCAAGACTTAGTTTGAAGTTTTTTTTTGTTAGTATTATGTTTTTTGTCTTTAAAAGAAATTTTATATTTTATCAAATGTATTTTCTATAATTTTTTCTTTTTATTTCTGTGACGAAGAGTTATCATTATTTATACTATTTATATTCGGACTGTTGTTCTCATCTTTGTTGTTGTTATCACAACGTTTCGGTCGTCGTACCTTCCAACCCTCCTTAGGTAGACCTAAAGAATTGAACACTTTATTTAATCTACGGGGGTAGACTATTCTCGTTCCACTGTTCATATTTAGTTATGTCGTCAAGTTTTTATTTTTATTTAGTACTGTTTAGTTATTGCTCATGCAAGTACACACTGCCTGCCCCAGAGATCTAACTCACAACGACTATGTCACCGAATTCACAAATCACTGGGCCATTATCCCGTAGGATAATTTGTTGGAGTAAACTTAAACTTAAACCTAACCTTAACTACTGATTAGGTTGCCACTGCTGATTCGGTTGCTGCTACTGCTGCTGATGGCTGTCACATTTTGACTACTTCTGCCTATGTTTTGATTGCTGTTGATATTGTTTTGATGGCTGCTGCTGTGATTGAAGACTTGCTATGATTTTTCTGTCTTTCTTTCTTTCCTATATTGCATTTATTTCTATGTTAGGCCAAGAAAGTCTTCATAGACATGCATATACACTGATTCTTTCCAGTGTTCTTCCTTGTCCAGTATTTTCACTTGATTCCCTCTTCATTTCTTATAGCTACCATCCCTCAACTAGGCTTGCCAATTGTTTGGAATATTCCAAATTGTACATCACCGCTGAAGCGTTTCCTTTGTTTTGCTAGCCTTATAATGATTAACAATGTCGCTCTATGTAAGGACTTCCTGGCTGTATAATGATTACCAGTGTCCCTCTCTCTAAGGTCTTGATTGCCAAACTTTCCATTGTGATATAAGTGCTTTGACCTTTTCTACTGCTTGTTTCATTTTCAAAGCAAAATGACAAAGTATCTCACTCTAAAAAATTAGGGAAAACTGTCGCAGATTCTAAATAAAAACAAGGACTACTTCGCACTAAATAAGTATAGGCAGCTGAATCAACGTTGCACCAAGCTGCCTCATATGTGTAGTCTCCCCAAGATTCACATAGTTGCTATTTCAGTAACGTAAATTGTTAATTTCTCTGTTATCAGAGTTTACATAATTCAGTAAATCGATTTCGACTTCTTACATTATATCAAGATATGATTGACTGTGAGAAATTAGTTGCAGTGACTACACTAATGATTCGATGATGGCGGACAAGACATAGGGCTCAACAGAATAAGAAATGGAGATACATACTTGACAGACACATACATGCTCAAGGCAGAAACTACAACTCAATTTATTCGCTGCAACCAATTTCTCAAAATCAAACATATCTTGATAGAATGTAAGAAGTACAAAAATACGTAGCAACTATTACCAACCCCAAAACCGTAACTTACTCTTCAATTTTAAAAACTTACAACCACTTAAAATGTTCTGAATATTCCTGAATAAAATTCCAGTTCCAGTATTAAATGATCCACAGAGGTTTGATGTGC
This sequence comes from Acanthosepion lycidas, assembly GCA_963932145.1. Classification (NCBI taxonomy): domain Eukaryota; kingdom Metazoa; phylum Mollusca; class Cephalopoda; order Sepiida; family Sepiidae; genus Acanthosepion; species Acanthosepion lycidas. The sequence goes on from OZ010580.1 coordinate 1,492,269, forward strand.
TGGTAAAACAAATCAACAATCCATCCATCCATCCTTCTGTAAATCGAGTTTCTTGCAGCCTACTATACAGATGATACAATTCATAAAGGCACTAAGATCTTCCAAGAACATTCAACGAGTTGGACAAATGACAGCAAGGGAGGAATGAGGAAATCATTAATTCAGAAATATATCAATTTATATGTGATGAATGAGACAGAGTATATGTCTCCTATGCAGGCTTCATTAGCCACAAGAAGGCTCATGTTGATAGACCTTTCTTTTCCCTATTGATGATCTTTACTACGCTGGAAATAACTAAATAAGTAGGGTGTGTCAGAAAAACTGCAGAAACCGCGTTGATCCCAAACGGGTCGGTCCCAACCGCCACTTGAAGACACACAAAAAGTTGAAAAGATTTTACTAAACAGGCTAGACCCTGTACAAAACAATCCGCAACAAGCAAAGCATGTTACTTGCAGGCGTTAAGAGCGATTGTTGTTCTTGCGAGTACCTAAATCATTGATCAAACTTGTCAGCGATTTTTATACTCATTTAGCCTTTCGACAGTTCTCATGCATATATATATGTGTGTATATGAATGGCCGAGTGATTAGAACGTCTGATTTCCGGCTATGTGTTTGAATTTCACCGTGATCGATTTATCAGGTGACATTCTTGATGCTATCGGTCTGGGCATTTGATCCCAGCATGTTACCTTTGGAAAGTGCCTGAAAACCATACCAAGGGTTGATCCAAACCTTGTGAATGAGATTGGGTAGACGGAACTGATCGAGGGGCTGAGGCGTACTGGCCTTGTTCAAATGACCTGATCATGCCAGATTATTCTGTTTCTCCTCCAGAAACCATGACTAAGGTTGTTCAGCATAGCTGCAATGTAAACCACAGGCGGGTTCCGTGGGTGCTGAACACGCGTAAATGTTCTTGAGTAGGTGTCTGCAACAGAGATTTTCTAGCCTCCCTAGCAGACGGTGTGCGAGGAAAACGAGGACAATCTATCTATCTATCTATCTATCTATCTATCTATCTATCTATCTATCTATCTATCTATCTATCTAGCCATTACAATCTTTGTGTCTATCTATTCATTTAACTCATCGTATGTAAAATTGTGTGTTTCTTTCCTCTGTCTACACATACTGCACACGCATAGAAATCATATATTACCAATGCAATATTAGTCCTTAATATGACGATAAACTACATACAGCAGCAAGATCTCTAATCGAGAAATGCAAAGTTTCGAGGGGCGTGGAAATATTTGTTATTCCCAGTTTCACTCTGATCCGTCATGGTAGCAGCTGCTAGGGTCCCAGTTCTGATCAAATAGTGAATACCCAAACAAAAACAACACTATGACAGTATAAAAATACATATTTATAGTAAAAATGCAGCAATACATTTTTATATTAAAAAATTCCCAACAATACCTATTTCTAGTAGAATAACAAAGAAAGAATTTTATAGCAGAATTACCAACAAAACATTTTATCTGTAGCTGAAGGCATACAATTGCGTTCAAAATATCTCGTAGTTGAAGCCTATTTATGTCTTTTAAAATATTTAGATTTCCGCTTTAAATAACCCACAGAGGTTGATATGCCGTTGAAAGTCAACCAACCATCCGTGCAATATAACAACACACACTAAAATGCACGCACAAACACATACACAAAATCACATACACACTTAAGGCTAGAGGTATTTTCTCATAATTATTTTTTGATCAGTTTTCTAATCTCATATGAAAAGACTCGGTTTTTGTTTTTGATAAATTTTTTTCGCAAACTTTGTTTAATTAAAATGAATTTAGAAGAAGACCATCAATTACATTTTGGCCAGGGAATTCGTTTCAAGTAAACAAAGAAAGTTCTTCTTTTATTGGAGAAGATATTTTTATGTTATTTCATAAAACGAGAAAGATCTACTTTCACCTGAAGAGGAGAAGAATTAGTTTCTTGTGACGAATTCTAAACCCAAATTGTTTGACGATATTCACCAGAGCAAGCGTCCATCAAGAAAGAAATTCTCAACTCAACCATAATCCCCATGTTATGGGAATCAGAAATTCAACGAAGAAATATCGAATTCTACATAATGTCAGAATTTTAATTATCTTTTCGATTTGATTTGTAATCAATTCTCTAATCTACCAACGAAGGACATTTTGGTTTCGCCAGTTTAGAACAAAAACCTGTCATTTGAATTTTCATTTGACTTGGGGTTCATTCCGGTTGAATTTTAAATAAACCAGAAAAAATGTCTTCTGTTTATTACGATACGTTTTTCAAATTAAAGAACTTAAAAGTAGATTTGTTTTCTATTCAATAAGGACATTGAAAAAGAAAAATATGAAAGCAAATAGAACGGGTCAAAAATAAAAAAAACGAATTTTTAGATTTCAAATTGATGGTTTGGTATGAGGGATTCATTACGAGAGCGAATGAATAAGTAGATGAAGACGTTTAAGTAAAGTGGATATTTCAGTAGCAAACAGGAAAATATGAAGGGGCTACGACTCTGAATTAATCTTTCCTGCTCCTGTAGTAGTGAACAAAGGATTAGTATATGTTAAAACTGTTAACATTATTTTTGATTGCTTTCGGTTTTTTGTTTAGACATTAACAAAATTTAAGACCTTATTGAGTCTGAATTGAAAATGTCTTGATTCAATTTTTAAATTACAGGGGAAAATTTTTTCTGTACAGAATGTTGAAAGAGGGCGTTCCATTATTTTGTTGAAAAGTGAAAGCAACGCTGGGATTTGTTTATGTGCTTCTTCTTAGAAGTTTCCTAAAAACAATTTTTGTATTTAATAAAACCTGAATTAATGCAAGAATGTTGATAAAATAGACAGAGAAATATATATAAATATATCAAATATGTGGTGCAGTTCAATTCATATTACAATGAATCATTAATACAAAAAGTAAATTAGTAAAGTTAATGATATAAAATGGCGAAATCCATTCGCTAACAAAATTTTAAAGACGCATTAACCGACTAATCACTCGATGAATGTTATGATCCTTGTTTTTTTAAAATTATTAACTGTATTAGGTCTTCCTTAGATATGCAAGTACTTTCGACGCTTCGCCTGGTCATCATCAAGTATGGAAACTATTTTGATTTTGGTAAATAGCTTCCGAGAGATTACTGAGTTGATGTATCTTTAAAATTTAGTTAGGGAAGGTATTTCGCTATTTTATATCTTAAACTTTACTAATTTACATTTTGTATGAATGATTCATTGTAACACACACACAGACACACATATATATATATATATAAATATAATAAATATATATATATATATATATATATATAACATCAAAAAGCCCTCAGGGATTCCAATCTAAATCGTTACTTCGAGTTTCACACTACAGCGATGATCGAACGTAAAGATCAGAGGAGGACCAAGAAACAAGCAAATTATAATAAAATTATTTAAGATTGTTGTTCTTACCTCAATCCTTTCGTCTGAAAATCGCCTTAGCGGGAAACTGAGGGTAACGATTTCAGATCGCCGTCCTTGAGCGCATTTTGGGCTTTTTTTGTTGCTCTATTCTGTCTTGGTTTGATTTCTAGAAACATTGGGAATCGTCATTTTTTTTGTTTAGGTAGGTATCTTTTCTTTTTCTTTTTTGTCTTTTTTACATGTTTTCTTCTTTTTCAGATTTTGGATTAGATATTATTGCTTTTTGATATTTTACCGAATATTTAATTTATTCTCTCTCTCTCTCTCTCTCTCTCTCTATATATATATATATATATATATATATATATATATATATATATATATATATATATATATATATATATATATATTATGAAATGGACAAAGTCTGACAATTATTTTAAGACATTTCTATGTTTATACATTCTTTTTATAGATACAAATATTTAAGTAAATGCTCCGTTTTTATAATAAACAGTATTAATATTAGGTTGGTGCACATAGTAACATATGTGAGAAGACGACATTTTTTTTGCACCAACCTAATAACATTTATCGGCCTGAATGTCCGAGAAATTTCCATAGAAAATATTCGTCCTCCGACAGAAATCGAACCTGTATCTATGCTGAACCGTCATTTAGCCTGACGTGCCTCTACTTAATTTCTTGGACATTCAGGCAGGTAAATGTTATTAATACTGTTTATTATAAAACAGACCATTTACTTAAATATTTGTATCTATAAAAAAATGTATAAGCATAAAAATGCCTTTATATATATATATATATATATATATATATATATATATATATATATATATATATATATATATATATATATATATATATATATATATATATATATATATATATATATAACTCTGGGCAGCAATCACTCTTTTATACGTTTCATTAAAGATGACTGACAAGGTACTTCTATTTAATTTTTCTTGTGTTCGTATAAGTATTTTTTTCTGGACATAATCTATAAAAAATATGACCAAATGTTTTACATATCCGAGCGCTTTTGACTATTCTATTAGTCATTTTCGAGAATAGATTTAATTTTCAACTGAATATGTAGATTTTTATATATGTTTTTAGAATAATGGGAATTTTTTTTTGTTAATTTTCAAGCCCGTTCTCCGATTTCTCGATTCCTGCCTATGATCCTTTCGTTTCAAAAATGCGCGCCTGAGGTCTCCTCCTGGGTGAAAACTAGCATCGATGCTTTCAGTCCAGCAAGGAAATACCAAGTTAAACCGCATTCATCTCCTTGGTAATGACCTACATGCCCAGCTGCTATAGCCCACAGGAATCACTTCATCCGGCTGTACCAGAGCGACACGTCCCATTGCAACATACGTCGCTTTGTCTCTGCTCGTAACGAGTGCAAACGTGTCCTCAAAGAAGGAAGGCTACTGTTTGATCATAGAATGAAACAATGTATAGCATCTCTCAAGTTCGGTTCTAGAGATTAGTGGTGTCTCTACAAGTATGTGCTGAACAACAGCAAATCCTTTATCCCTCCTCTTTTCAAACAATTTGAAGTCCCGACATCTACAGCAGAAACAGTTACATTCTTTTCTCGGAAATTCTCTTCCAACTCAACGCTCAACTCAGTTGAATTACCCGCACCTGATTTCCCTCCTAGAACAGAGGCTCTACTGAGTGATAAGCGCATCACCCCGTCACAGGCCTCGGACATTATTTCTAAATTAAACTCACATAAGGCAAGCGGAAGTGACAGTATCTCAGCCGTCGTCCTAAAGAAATGTGTTCTTGAACTGGCTCCAATTCTCTCCAAACTCTACAACTATTGCATTGCTGCTTCCTGTTTTCCAGCTTGTTCGAAGTCCTCCTCTGTAGTTCCTGTTTTTAAGAAGTCTGGAGAACATTCTGACCCATCAATCTATTGCCTTATTAGTCTCTTATCGCTTTCCGGCAAAGGATTCGAGGCTTTAATCATGTTGAATTGGTTAAGCATCGTACCTTTCCCGCCCTAGTCTCTGACAAACAATATGGCTTCCGTTTTGACAGGTCTACCGATGATGAGCTAATGGCCATCACCGAATATGTATATCAAGCTATTATATATAGCTTGATATATATATTCATATATGATATACGTAGCAGTATTAATGGATGTTTCTTTGATTTAATCTAATCATTCCTACCGTGAAATGAAGGCCATTTTGAATCGGTTCGCTTCCAGATCCTTTCACACGAACGCTGATGTCACCTAAGGCTCTATCCTGGCTCTTGCACTGTTTCTGATCTTCACGAATGATCTTTCTGATGTCATCAGTACCCATGGTGGCATTTATGAAGATGACACTACCAATTACACCTGTCTCAATAGCAAATTCGTCAGGGGTTAATAAAGTTAACCTAGCCTCTGCTCTTGAAAATGACTTCCAATCAGTGGTTAACTTAGGCAGAAAATTGCTTGTAAATTTTAATTCATTCAAAACAAAACTGCTCTCATTTAACCACCATAGAGTAAATTTCCTCTCTGCTATCATCATGGCTGATGCTATACTCCTGGAGAGCAACACACTGCGCCTTCTTGACATCACGTTTTCAACAGACTTGAAGTGGAACGACTACATCGAATCAATAGCTGCATCTACTGCAAGGAAAATTGGATCACTGTGTCTATCAGTAGGCTTTTCCCGTCAGAGTCCATCTTGCACATTTACAAATCTGCCATATATATATATATATATATATATATATATATATATATATATATATATATATATATATATATATGTAAAACCATAAACGTTATTTTTAGTAGATACACGTATTAGATTAGCTATACCTGTTTTTTTTTTTAATTTTCTTAAATAGTAAACAATAACTACCGGCTTAGATTGAGAAGTCTTACTAAAGAAAGATTGGAGGTCGGAGAGGGAGCGAGCCTATCTATCCCTTTTCATCCTAGCAGCGGTTTCTCTGATGTTTAAAAAACATCGCCGATATAAACTCAAATACGTGTGCCTAGAAAAAAGAATCTTTATAATAATAAGAAATAATGTTGGATAAAAAAACCTTTAAAAATAAAATTATGTATAACAAAATGATAGATTGTTTCTCGACCTTTTGACTTTGAAACATGAACTTCCTGAAGTTCTGGTTTATCTCCCTCCCTCCACAGGGAAAACCTTGCAGTCGGGGGTGTGGGGTGGGGAAGTGTAGAATTAGTGTTAGGGTTAGGGGTTAAGATTAGTTTCTAGAACCTAAGGCATCCCCAAATGGAGAAATGGCGAAGAGGATGATCTATTTTGGGTCTCTAGTCTCATGTGCAGGCCGCTTGAAAGTTTTCTGATACAATTTTCAGACTTTGGTCATCTTGTGATGGGGCGTGTAAGGGCGCAATAAAATTCAGTTTGGTGATCTATTTAGCTTGCTGCAAGTAGATGGCCTAAAGTCACTCGAAATTCGGCCTTCTGTCACTTTAAGACAGAAGTGCCGATATCTATCTATCTATCTATCTATCTATCTATCTATCTATCTATCTATCTATCTATCTATCTGACTCGCTTCTGGTTTCTGAGTATCCCTGTCTGCTAGGGTTGTTTATTAATCCATATTGCAGACTTTTGCTCAGACACATTTTAATTATTCAACATCCACAGAATCCATCTGCGGTGTATAATGCATCTATACTAAGTAGACCTCACTTTTTGGGAGAAAGCCGATAGTCTGTCATGATCAGCAGTTTGATCAAGACCAGTACGTTGAAAACCTCGGCCACGATGACTTGTGAACTCGATTGAAATCGCACATTTTCGTCTCACAAGTTTTACTTAAAAGGCTTACGTCAACCCGTAGTATAGTTTTCATGCATTTTCACAGACGCAAACACACACACACACACACATATATATATATATATATGTATATAACAGAGAGACAAATATCAATAGACTGAAATAGATTGACTGATGGAAAATAAAATTACAACACATCTTAAGGATGATTCCGATTTTAATCTGGTTACACAATATGTATGTTAAGGGATAATAGATATTTTGAGAAAATTTCCAGGCTTCGCCCATCTTGTGACATCGTAACGCATCTATCAATGCATTATCTACGTCTGCCATTTACAAAGCAATAAGGTCTAGTGTCGTGGAAGAGTCTACTGAAAGTAGATTCTATACTACGGAGACGCACAATAGTTTACCTGACCAGCAAAATCGCCATACCTCTCATCCAACGAACATGATTGAACTATGCTTTACAAGTCGCTAAGTAGATTTGAAAGTCTATAGCAGTGAAGGTCTATTTACCCAGAAAATTAGTATTCGAAATTCTTCTTGAAAATCGTCCACACACGGCAGTATGCAACTACTTCCGCCAACAAGCAGGTTGCAAGTACACAAGAAAAATGAATCAATCGATAGATTTGAGATTCCATCCATACTTGCAGACTCTCATTGCCACAAACAGTACTTTATTAATGTTTATTTATCAAAACGAAAAATTGTAACAATAATGAAAAAAAAAAAAAAGAAGCAAAAAACAAAACTTTTATATTTTTATGGCCTAATGTTTATATTGCTAGACAAAACCAAAAAATCATCTGATTGGCTTGAAAATTAGAAAACTGAATCTGTCAAATGGTTTTAGGCGGAACAAGCAGTTCGCTTAATCTATTTTTACATTGTTTGTCTATTTCATACAATATGGAGATCAAACGATTCGATCGTATCATTCCAGAAAAACGATCGATTATGTCAGACCAATTTTCAGTTAATGATTTTCTACTGATAAAACCATTTGAAGCAGAAAGGGGCTATCAATATCGGCAAAAAGCAACTGAGATATTACTTAAATCGATGAAGAAGTTACAAACAGCGCTTATCATATGAAAGCCAACAGTAGAGTATTGAAACTCAGTTGGTTAGAATGTTATTCCTTGAAGCAATCTTTTAAGCCCAAACCTGTGGATAATTCTTCTACGATGTTCTTTGAGAAAATTTCATCATTTTATTCGTTTGATAATGTAATGTGAATATCAAATGGGGCTTAGTATTTCTGATTCAGGTAAAACGCAATTATCGTTTGAATATAAATGTATTGGTCGATTTTCCCTTGGTAGGAGATACAATTTCTCTGATTAAATCGCTTTTCTTTGCTGGAAAATAAAAGTATTTTATTCATACCCTTCTCCTCCCCACAAGTAGCAACAACAAGATAATTGCAGAATATAATTTCAAATGACATTAAATTACTGAACAGGTAAAATGTTAAATACAGGCAAAAAATGAAAATATTAAATATGAAAGAAACAAGAACGAGGTAAACTCAGTTGAACTGTTAGAGTTTCTCTGTTATTTGCTTTTCAGGTTGGGCTAGAATAATTGTCCATCTTGAACAACTTGAAAAGCCGACAGCAACGAAACGAAACTGTAGTAGCTCGTCACTGAGTTCAACTCATTCGTATTTTCTTGCCTTTCATTTAACACACACACGCGCGCGCATATATATATATATATATATATATATATATATATATATATATATAGAACTAGACATTGAAGTCAACATAGTAATTACGCACACAAAAAAAATCTTTACATTTTGTTTGAAATGTCGGTTTTGCGTAGGAATTTTGTCACTGTGAATTTCTGGTTTTTCTTTGGCTGATTTGTTTTTTTTTTTTAGAGAAAGCTTCTAGAAGTCTATCTTTAATAGTTTTTGTTGGATAGATCAGAGATTGCTGTCACCTTTGTAGGAGATTGTGTATTTTTGGTAGAGTGGGGTCTGTGTTTGAGCTGTAGATTTTGTATTTGTTTGTTCTTTATTTATTATTTCAGTTCTTTTATTGACTTTCTTTTGAGGTTCAGTTCTAGATGTCCTTCAGATAGTTCTGAAATCTGGACCAGTCATTTGGTCCCAAGTGTACAAGTTTCTCAATGAGGGCTCTGTATTTGTCAGGTTGACTGGTGATCATTGTGGTCCTTCCTTGCCTTAATTTTGCATCAGAAGGGACTTTCGTGTAGCTTTCTCTTGTCTCCACGAATGAGACATTTATTTATGTTTCACCTCGACTATCTCCTTTTCCTTTTTCCAGAAGTTGCATGATCAGGAGTATGCTCGATGGTTTTCCCGGCTGTTAGCACATTTTACTTGATAGTGGCATTCTTTTTCTGTGTGGTCTGAATCCTTTTGCTCACATTTTTCACATGTTGGGGGACTATGATGCCCAAATTCTTGGCACTTGAAACCCCTTAGTGGAGCAGGAATATATTGTTTCACTGGCTCAATGTTGTTATCACAGGGTTTATTTAGGGTGTTGTACTTCAGTTATAAAGTACTCCATGAATTGATATTGTTATAGGCGGCCAGGGCTTGTCATTACTAGCAGCATAGATCGGATTGGGCCTCTCCGACCGCTCGTTTATTTCAAGTAAGGACCAAAGCGGTGTATTGAGGATCAGAAGTGTCAAACCCTGACCCCTGAAGCCTTCAACTACTAGGATCCCGTCCCCGCACATAACGGATCGCTACACACAGCAAACGTGTGGCCTATTTGGGGGTGTGGGGTATGCTGAGATGTTGTCGGCATATTTTGAAGCCCCAACCGACAGGGTGGGAGGAGATTTGATATTATGAAAGAAATTAAGAATGAAACGATGAGGCAGCTGACAGTTTTGAAAAGTAGAAATGTGTGCAATCCAAAGAAAGTATTATAAAGGTGAGCAAGAGGCTGTTTCCCTCGGTATGAGCCTTTTCATATTAAAGGAATGGTTCTCTTCTGCACACACACACACACACACACACACACACACACACACACGTAAGTGCGCACATAACGTCGAGTGGAATCTTATAAACAAACTTTCCATAATCATTATTTCCTGACCCGAGTTCTTCGGATCATCGTTTTGAATGAAAGAAATGGTGAGTATATTAATTAAGATCACAATGTTTGAAATGAACATAAGTTCATGTACCATGACAATGAAATAGATTTTCATGTCACGCGGCAAAAAAACATATTACAGTTTTAAGGCAATTTAACATATGAACACCCAAATTGAAGCACATTTTATTTAGTGTGGTTTTCTCTCTTTTATTGTGAAGGGCCTAATTGATTTGTATCGATTTTTTCAGATAAAGTGGCAGATATCTGTCGACCAAAATCTGACGGAAATTTGAAGAGACACCGTGAATTTAAATATGTTTAAATATTGCACATTTCTCGTAGAGATTTCAGTTTCAGTCCCATCTGCTTGAATACAATGATATTGCTTAACCAAAATATGTTGAGACTTTGTTCTTTTTTTATTTGTAATTATTATCAACAGAAGAAAACTCTCCTGAAGATCAAGCGAAATGACATGCAACACTAGTCTTTTACAAAGCACTTTCATTGGAGAAGTGTTGTTATTTACCAAAAGTTGAACGTTCATATTCTTTGTAAAACATCGTGACATATTTATCACAGCGTTTCGTCCGCTGTACGCTCCGGCCTTCTTCAGGTAGATTATACACATAGGATCTATCAATTTATATGAATTTCTCTTGGAAGGTAAGGGCAGACAGATACGGTAGTTATTACTTGACAATCGTCCTACAAAACTCAGAACATAATGACAAAGTTCCTTTACGTTGGAAAAATTTTGAAAACCATTGTTTTGAAAAAATGATTGAAGAAAGACTTTAAAAAAATCACAGAAATCCTAATCTCTATAGCTAAAAAATACATTCCAAAAAGTTCAGCACCAAAAAAAACGCAACAGACGTTGATTCAATGATGAATGTAAAAAAAATACTATGCTAAGAAGAACAGCTCTGAGAGAATTCAGCAAACAACCTACAACATTTAATTTGCTGCAATTTAAGCAATTCCGAGCAAAATCACGGAAAATAATTAAAGATACCAAAGAAGAATGCTGGAAAAACTACGTCAACACACTCAATTCTGCTACAAAAACAAAATCCGTCTGGAATATGATAAAGAAAATAGCAGGCAAATACCAAACATATATCTGTCGGTAAATAATTCTAAAATAACCAGCAAAAAGAATATCGCTGACCAACTGGCCAAAACCATATCTAAAAATTCATCTGTCAATAATAGTAGACAATAATATCTAAAGTTCTAACAAAAAGTGGAAAAAACAAAAACTAAACTTTAAATCGAATAATGCCGAGAAGAAACTAAATGAATCTTTAAAGAAAGCCCACAATACAGAGGTGGGTCCAGATGATATCAACCACGAATTTATAAAACAGTTGCCAAAATACAATACAACCCTATGGACTCAGGATGAAATCCATTGCTGAAGAGTTAGGGACCTCACTCTCAAAACATACAAGAAATGACTGCAAACAGTATTCCACTATCAACAATAAAGTAAACTTAAAAATCCTCCCTAAACAAAGACGCACCTACTCATATTCCAGGGTATATTGAAAAGCTAACCTAACCCTACATTCATCTATACAGATAGGTTAAAGGCTGGATGTGTAGCAGCGAGTCAAAATATTACGCAAAAATGCACCTCCCAAAGTGAAGCTCTATTTTCTTTTACTACGGGGCTTTACGAAATAGAGCTAGCTCTCAACATCATCAAGCAGAACAAAGAAAAAATATCTTAATTTTTTCGGACTCACTATCCGTCATAATGGCTTTGAAGGAAAAAAATCCAGAAATCCACTCATTATCAAAATATGTGAAATGAGCACTAGTTGCAGACATAAAGACATCAAACTATGTTGGATTCCTAGCCACATCGGAATGGAAGGTAGAAACAAAGAAGACCTACCAGCCAAATCAGCTTTAGATCTGAATGTAGACACAAAGATCAAAATTTCATACACTGATATTAAGGAGGTCATTAACAAATACCTTCAAAAAGAATTGCAACGGTGCTGGGGCGATAAACTCCACAAAAATTCTTCGAAATTTAGCCGAACCTAGGAGAATGGAAGTCGGCTTTCAGAAAATCTCGGACTATTAAACACATATTAACTGAGTGTTCAGACCTTGCTCTCTCAAAACGAAAGTGTTATAATTTAAAAACATATATGAGATCTTCGAGAAAGCAAAATTGAATGACAATATAATTTCTTAAAACAGTCAGCCTCTATCAAAAAATATAAACCAAATGAGAATATTTATAAAAGCAATTTCTCTACAAGCTGTATATCGGAAAAGAATACATCAATGAAACCAGACTCTCGACAAAAAGACCCTTTACAAGAAAACGTCAATGATACTTGATTTACAAACCGATATCATACAAAGAATACATATTCTATTCATACAAATCTATTATAACAATCTTGTCGGCATTAAATAATCCATTGAGGTCAGTATGCCGTAAAACAAAATAAACTATAAACCAATTTTTAAAGGAAAGCGAGGAGAAAGGATCAATCATTAGATTAAATGGTCGTTAACAAGAGAGACTGTCTAGATGCAAACTACAAATTGAATGCGTCAGAATCAAACAAGTACAGAAATTTAAATACCTGGGAAGTTTTATAACAGAAGACGGAAGATGTGAAATCGAAATCTGAATGTGTACTAAAATAGCAATAAATGAGTTACAAAGTGTTAAGAAACAGGATAATTCTCTTGAAAACAAAGAAGATTTTTGAATTGCGAGATAATACCAATTTTCCTCTTTGGCAGTGAATATTGGAAGATTTTCTCTTTTCTCATAGGTGAAGGGCAAAATTCGGACAACACAGAAGCGTGGTTCTACATAAGGATGCTAAGAATACCATAGACAGAAAATGTGCGAAACGTGTAAGTTTTAAGGAAAACTGAAACAAAAAGGCCCGTGTACATAGAAATATATACATTAAAATATGAGGTAAGAGGGACTGAAGACAAGACATGTTTATGGCAAAATGAACAGAAAGAAATATCGAGTAACCTACCTTGTAATAACAAAGCGACACTGACCGTTTAGAGATACAAAGGATGGGAAGTTGTGGAGAGCTATAACTGCTCTCGTCCAGAAGAGAAACAACACATAAAAGAAGACCTTTTAGACAGACCTCATGCATATATATATATATATATATATATATATATATATATATAGTCTGGAGATTGTGTTCAAGCATGAAACAGACTATGACACCTTGATGTTGACCTCAGTGTCCACTTTTACTTTTATTTAAATTCTATCTCTGATACTGAGCACTTTTACCCATAAATACAGTATACATTAAAGATATATTTTTATCATACATATATGTATATATATGTGTGTCTGTGTGTGTATGCGTGTGTGTGTCTTTCTCTGTGTGTGTGTGCGTGTGTGTATGTTGAATTTGCTTGCACACGCAGGACATGAATATTTACAAAAAAATAATATATTTTAATTTTTCTTTAATAAGGATGTTGCAAAGAGGAAATCAACAATAAATCTAAATTGAAATTTCTCACATTTTGCGCTCTTCTTCAATATGGCGTTTCATTCGGGAAAATTTTACAATAAAGACAAAATCTTTCATTGGCATTTTGAAATGAAGGAGTAAAATATAGAAAATATAAGTTGGGATATTTTCGGAAAATTCTTTTGTCAATTTTCAGCGCATCTGCAAAAGTCAAAAGAAATTAAAATGATGAAGAAAGATACAAAAATAGATATTTGGGGTGGGGGGTGGGTTTTGTTCTCTTATCTGGGGTCTTATTGTTGGTCAAAGAAAGTAGTCAATGAAAACGAATATTGCAACCCAAATCATTGAGCAAATAATCTAAAAATCCCAGACCCAAAGACCGCGTAATTCATTGCTGGCTAATCTTCACTTGTTTAGTTTTTCAAGTCGATTCTGGGCATAGCTTTGTCGAAAAGCATTCTACCAGGAACTTAAGTTTAGCCAAAGATGGTGTCCATGCATATTCATGTGTCTTCGCAAGATCTGCATTTCTGTATTCAGTGCGGTTTTTGAATATTTGGAATTCCTTTTTTCTCTGTCTCAACAAACATGTGCATTCCTAAAAAGAGCCATCCATGATCTTTGGCATACAGTCAAATGCAATTCTTCATTTATCTCTACAGTATCATCCAGGAATATATATATATATATATATATATATATATATATATATATATATATATATATATATATATATATATAATATGAACATATGTATAAACCTATATATTTATGCCCCCGCCCAGAATGTGTGTATGTGTGTATACATGCATATATATATATATATATATATATATATATATATATATATATATATATATATATATGAAGAAATATAGTTTTAAGATGTGCTATATTAATGAGACAAAATGTTCAATATCAGAGATTGAGCATATGTAAATCTTGTTTCTAAAATATGCTTTATTTGTATATGTAAGTAGTGTGGGTATAGGTATCTCACTAAATGCCGACAATCTGCTTCATGCTTAAATTTAATCTTCAGAAACAAGTACATATATATATATATATATATATATATATATATATATATATATATATATATATATATATATATATATCCAAGTATATGATTGGTGTATATGGAATGAATTCCAGTAACCAACAATTACTATTCTTAAAAGAGTGCTCAATACAAAGTAGAGCAGATATAATTATTTATTTTAAAAAATTTATAACATAAATATTGTTATAAAATCACTGATAAAATGATTTTATAACATATTTATGTTATAAATTTTTTTAAATAAATAATTATATATATATATATATATATATAATATAAAAGATAAAAGTGAACATTGAAGTCAACCCTCAGAGGCGTCAGGCTGTTTCATGCTGTACACAATCGATTGTGTCCGCATCTGAGGGTTGACTTCAATGTTCACTGTATATATTTTATATCTATATCTATCTATCTATCTATCTATCTATCTATCTATCTATATATATATATATATATACTTGTTTCGCGCTTAAACGCAATCGATAGTCTGAAGATTAAATTAAAGCTTGAAAACGGCTATCGCCTCTGAGTGTTAACTTCAATGTTCACTTATATATATATATATATATATATATCTGTGTGTGTGTGTTCATATATATATATGTATATATATACTTGTTTCATGCTTAAACGTAATCGATAATTTGAAGATTAAATTTACGCATGAAACAGATTGTCGCCATTTAGTGTTGATACCTTTGACCACACTACTTAAATTTGCATAGAAATAAAGCATACTTTAGAAACAAGATTTTATCTTTGTTTAGTCGAAAAAGGTAACTTTTAAAGAAAAAGAATTGGTTCCGTTATTTTTCAAACAATATATATGTTTGTGTGTGTGTATGTGTGTGCGTGTTTTGCCAATATGAGTGTGTTTTCTGATGGAAAGAAATAGAGTGAAATAGAGACACATAAACACTGTATTCTAACAGTTAATTTTATGCTGTAATGTGATTTTCACATTGAAGCGTGGATCAATATCGAGAAGAGAGTGTTTGTGAACGCAAAATCGACACTGTATTGTGATTGTGAGATTTACGCCTTAAGCTATCATCAGTTCTACAAAATACTTCATTTTATTTGTAGTACGCCTTCTTTTTTTTGCTACAGTTCAAGTCCTCTTGTTGATACCTGTTTTCCGTTATTATAATTATTATTATTCCATTTTTTTTAAAGCGATGTACTGAAAACAAAAACAAAAGAAGCAAAAAAGAAATAATTATCACTGTTTCTTCATTTTAAATACATTTTCTATCTTGAAGAATTTGCAACTCATATGCACGCTCGAATCGAAAATCAGAAGAGAGTCGAATGAAATGCGAAAACTCATCGACCAACCAAGACAAAGTTGCTCTTAAAATAACGAAGATATATTTATATTTAACGTAAAAACGAGTTTATTTTCGTAGCAGAAAGATATTTTACTGCGAATTCTTTAATGTCACCTTTTGTTCGTTTCGTTTAGAAATTACACACACACGCACACAAAGACTTTTTTTTTATGAACGGTTTTCATTTTTCTAATTTCTTTTCACTCAATTCTTTCTATTTTTCCAGCTCGTTTCTTCATTTTAGTAATTATGAATTTAATTTTTTCTTTCATGATTTTCTCCTTTCTCTTCTTCATTCACTTCGTCACATTTTACATTCGCCATTTTGGAAATAACCTTCAGTGCCATTTTTCTCTTCATCTCTCTCATTTAGTCTTGAATTTGATCTTGCTATTTAACACGCAGACAACGTCATAGGTTTGGCTTTAAGTTTTTCATTACACTATTTTCGTATTCCAACCTTATGATTTTTATTTTATTTTGTTTAAAATACTGGAGATTAGAAAACGCCATTGAAAAATTAATTGAAAATGTTGAGTCATTATATTTATTATTGAGAAATTTCTTTACTTTTAACTTAAATCTATCTATCTATTTATCTATCTATCTATCTATCTATCTATCTATCTATCTATCTATCTATCTATCTATCTATCTATTAGGTTGGTGCAAAAATAATGGCGTAATAATGTTTTTTGACGTATTTTTAAACGTCAAAAACGACAATATTACGTCATTATTTTTGCACCAACCTAATAATTCGATTCATGTCTTTTTCATTATATCTATCTATCTATCTTCACAAATGTTCTACGTTAAATAGAAAATCTACCTATATATATGTGTGTGCATGTGTGTCTGTGTGTGCGTCTGATGCATGAATATTTTAAAGGAAAATATGTCTTTCGCTATAGCGTACAATTTCCCCTTCCCTTGACAAATCTCGCTTTCTCTCTCGTTGCACACACACACACACACACACACACACACACACACACACACACACACACACACACGTCCACATACACAACACACAAACACACACACACACATATATATATATATAGTACAAATATAGTTTTAAGGCATGCTATATATATTGGTCAAAGTGCTGAATATCAGGCATAGAGCGTATGTAAATATAAAAGACATTAAATTCAACATCCAGGGGCGACACACCTGATGATTGAATTTAGCATGAAACAGACTGTCGCCCCTGGGTGTTGAATTCAATTTCAGTTATATATATATATATATATATATATATATATATATATATATATATATATATATATATATATATGTGTGTGTGTGTGTGTGTAATATTTAAAATGATAAACAGCAACCCTTTTCCCTACCACGGTTACACCTTATAAATGACTTCTTCAGTGAATGAAAAAGTCAACTGCTTTATTTATACATATTGTATTCTTACAGAGAAACGTTACCCTGTGAACTTTATACAGTGAACATTATTTTTTTAATATAAACTTTTGCCAGACAAGATGTACTTTTTAATTTGTAAAAACATTTTTATAGTAAATGTGAATTCAATCAAATAGAGACTAGATTAAAGACGTCGGCGTTGTAGTTTTAGATTGCATTTTATATAAACACAAACACATTGAAAATGGGAATAAAATGTTTCCATTGAATATTTGCCAAATTAATAGAAATCTTTGCATTGCAGGGCTTGTATCGGTAGAAGAGAATAATGAAAACAAACAAATATTATATGGGAATAAATTTTTTCATCATATCTGGTCGGATTGTATGTTGGTCGGACTACACAACTTGTATATTACGAATGGATTGACATTAAAAAAAACCCAATAAGCCAGAATTTGGTGACAAATAATAAAGATGAACTGATAATTTTATTTGTTTTGATATCGAGAATTAGTTTGGGAATTGAGACATTACGATAAGTCTTCAGAGATTTTATTTTATCGCAAAGTTTTGCAAATGTATTTTTTAATCTATTTTATTTATCAGATGTTGTTTGAAATTTAGAAGTTCAATTTACGTCGTTTTAATGAGGGAAAACTTTTGAGGCTTTAATTCTCGCTGGCTGGTCAGTTGCGAGAAAATAATTAGGCGCTTTTTTGTTAATTAAAACCGAAGAAAACAGACGTTATTAAATACGTGATGAAATTGATAACTGAATTCCGCTTGTCATAGGATATTTAAACTTTAGGCAATTTTAAAATTTGTTTAAAGTTAATTAAAATTTTTCAGTGAAGGTTAAATCATAATCAAAGGGAAAAGAAAAGAGAAAGTAGCCTGAGGAAAAAGAGAAGGATAGAAAGAGTAAAAGGCTATAAATGAGAGATGCTGAAAGGGAGGGAAGTGGTAAAAGAGAAGAAAAACTTGTGTGAGATAAAATAGAAGAAACGAAGAAGAGAGGGAAAGAGGAAGACTGAGGAGAAGGAAAGGGTAACAATAGAAGAGAGGAGAATATCCAAGAAGGACAGATTAAATTTTTGAGAGAGTTTGTGATGTGGAAGAGTAAAAATGGAAGAAAGGAAATATATATATATATATATATATATATATATATATATATATATATATATATATATATATATATATATATATATATATGTAAATTCCCAAGAGGATAGAATCCAGGTAGAACTCAATGTCCAGGACAGAGTAAGAATATAATATAAAAGGCTCAAACACTAATATTCCATGGTTATTATTTATTACATTGGAATCGTAATCATGATCCAATTCATCAGACCTACAAATTCAAAAAGAAATCGGAAAATATAACTCCGGGTATAAAAAGCAAAATTTTAGTGTAAAAAATTTGTTTTTATTATAACCTTGGAATATATATATATATATATATATATATATATATATATATATATATATATATATATATATATATATATATATATATATAGAGAGAGAGAGAGAGAGAGAGAGAGAGAGAGAGAGGGAGAGGGAGAGAGAGAATAATCTTTGTTTTTTAAAGAAACAATTAAAAATTAATAAATGAAAATAGAAATAATTTTATTTAACTTCATAAAAATGGATCGACATCCGAAAATATCGAAGCACTTTTATTCGAACTGCGAACATATTTCAGCTATCTTCAGTTCTACGCTTCAGCTCTCTCTGGCCATGCATGTAGCATTTCAGATAGATTTGTATTTTGTTTGAAGGATATATGACGTTGTGGCGACGTTATTATTAACCATTAAAATCAACTATTTGGCAGCCAGGTAACAAAATTACATTGTTACAACTGCCACACTATATTGAGGTTGCAAATCCATTGTCTTGTAACGTCACGTTGACGCTTTTGTGTAGCCTCTACACAACCTGTTCGCAACATTACCTTGTACCGTTTCAAATAAGTTGACATGTTATGTTACCATATCTTTTTAGTACCCATGCAACATTGTACATATTGAAAATATGTGTTGCCTTGTAGCATAGCTGCAACGTTACTGAGCCCAAACTGACCGCTCAGAGCCAACGTTGTCACAACGTTATGGTATCGTTTCGAAGTACGATAGCTAAAAAATTCTCCACGATAAATAACATCAGAATACTTTTTCATTTAACTATATATATATATATATATATATATATATATATATATATAGTTAAATGAAAAAGTATTCTGATGTTATTTGACCATATATATATATATATATATATATATATATATATATATATATATATATATATATATATATATATATATATGTGTGTGTGTGTGTGTATAAAGTGTAAAGTCATTTTTCATAGTTAAAAAACATTGAGGATTACTAATTTAGAAGATGAATGCGCGTTCTAATATTTTCCTTGAATTTATTATCCATTTTCTGCGGAGGACGTGACTATATTTTTAAATTCTCTCCATGCCCCCACCCTATCAGAAAAGGGTAATTAGTTTTAGTTTCACGTGGAAAGAGAAGTAACTTTCAAAAAACTTGTTTTTCTATAGAAAAGAAAAAAAGTAAACCAATTCATCAATTCTAATGCTTCAATAACATCAATAATAAATTATATTTAACCTATTCTGTTCCCATTTCTGGAACAAAATTGTTACAGTTAGTTTAAGCATTTAAACTTCATCCTTTCATCTGAGGTAGCTGCTCCAATTGAACGAATAAAATCAAATGGAGAAAATCTTATTATTTTCATTTTGTGTTTATCTTTATCTTACCATTATATTTCGATTAAAGTGACCAATGCAATTATTACTACAGTAGAATCCCTCATATTTGGAATCCCTCATATCCGGAGTGCCTTATATCCGGAGTACCTCATATCCAGAATCTCACATATCCGGATATGATTTTGAGGTGTATATTTGAACAATTTGGGTGATATCTAACTGATTTGAAATTTCTGTTTCAGGAAATTGACTTTGGATAATTGCTTATGCATATTTCACCCTAATGGCTTGTATTGGTGCAAAAGATGATGGGAAGAAGAGGAAAAGAACAACTTTGGATTTATCGCAAAAAGTGGAAATTTTAAACAGACTAGATACTGGTGAAAGTTCATTGTAACTAACGGCCGAGGAACATAGGAAATTCAACATAGGAAATTCAACATTGTATGATATAAAACCTTGCAAAGAAATTATATTCCAGCGTTACACTGTCATAATGAATAAGGAAATAAAAACATGATTGTGATGAAACCTAGACTGAAATTGAAAAAAGCTATTGAAAATTTTGTCAGTTTTATGAAAAGAAAGCGAGCATTCACGTTTGCAATAACGCACACAGAGTTAAGTGTCTTTTGTTAAAAAAATTTTTAAGAATAAAAGCAAAACGAAATGCGGAAAAAGTTGAGAATGACATTAAAAGAGAAAGAATCATCATGCAACAGCGATAAAAAATCCTTGTTACATTATTTGTTTTGCATAAGTGGCATATTTATCTTAATGAATTTTTATTAACATTACATAATTTATTTCTTTTTTCTTAAAATCAATTCTATTATTTTTCACTTATTTTGTTTACTATAAAACATTGTAAATAAATGTTAAACTTGATTTCAGTTCTTTTATTTTAATCTAAATATAACCCCTCATATCCGGACTTTGTAAGCAATTCCCCATATCCGGAAGGCCTTCTTAGTTTGGTTGTCAGGGATTCTTCTGTATTTAAATTTATGAAACTAAAAAAAAGTTTTTCATGAAGAATTATTTTTATCAATTGTTAAAGTTTAAATTGACTGCTTAAACATGTTAATAAAAATATTAATAGATTTTTTATATTATTTATTATAATTTTGTTTTTTTTGAAAAGGAAAACCTAATTCATTTATTTTTTCTATGTATATTTACATTCTGTGATAGTGATTGGTTAGTGCAGCCACTAATTAACATATGTGTTAAACGTTATGCAGAGGTTCGCTATTTAAAGTAGTGGCAATGATACTTGTACTGTTTGTATTCTTAGCATCTTTTACTTGCGACTCTGTCTGCGGACAGAATGCAGCTGAAAAATAAAACGAGGTACCCAGTTCGGGGGAACACTTGAACGCGGCAGTACCATCCTCATTGCACTAAAGTTGGGGGCCATCGGTATGACTACTGATGCCAGCGCAACCGACGGTTGCTGGGGCTGGGCAATTTTGGGCCCTGGCCCAAGTGCACGCTCATGTGTTAGATACCGTCACTGTGGCGGACGAGTAAATATATGGTACCTGTAGTGTTGTCAGTGGTGCAATCATTTTTCTTGTGCCCCTCGCAGACAGAGAGGTTCGATCCTCTGTCGCTAATGTTACTCAAGCGTCAGGAGAGGAAGTACTTTTCCCCTTTGAGAGGAGCAGAGTTTATTGTTCGGTGATATTGGAGAAGTACCGAGGGGCTTCAAGGATTTCCCAGGATTCTGCTGATAAACACATTTTAAACTCGACCTTGTCGTTGCGTGGTGGGCGTGTCTAAATATCAATAGTACTTGTACTGTAGAAGAAAAACTGATTGCATGAAACTGCCACCCATACTTGAATTAACATAACACCTTCGATTATACTTGTTTAACTTTAAAAAACAAATTTATCTCTTTACACTTGAGTGAAAAAAAAGGAATATTCTTGAAAAGAATAATTTTGGAGTTATCACAAAAAGTGGAAATTTTAAACAGATTAGACGCTGATGAAAGTTCATTGTAACTAATGGCTGAGTTCAACATGGGAAAGTCAACATTGTATGATATAAAATCTTCCAAAGAAATTATATTCCAGCGTTCACACTGTCATAATGAACAAAGAAATAAACAATATGATTGTGATGAAATCTGGACTGAAATTGGAAAAAGCTATTAAAAATTTTGTCAGTTTTATGAAAAGAAAGCCAGCATTCACCGATGACGATTGCAATAACGCACGCAAAGTTAAAAAGTGTCTTTTGTTAAAAAAAGTTTCAAGGACAAATGCAAAACGAAATGAGGAAAAAGTTGAGAATGATATTAGAAGAGAAAGAATCATCATTCAACAGCGATTAAAAAAATCCTTGTTACATTATTTGTTTTGCATACATGGAATACTTAATTTAATTAATTTTATATTTTATTAAAGGTTCCTGTTTGTAATATTTTATAAAAATACATATTTTCTAAAAAGGAAAAACAAATTATGCGTTGTATTTTCAATCATTGTGATATTTATATACAGTGTGAAAATCTATCTTATATCCGGGTTTCTCTTATATCAGGGTCTCTTATATCCGGGTTACACTGTATAAGGTGGTATTTATAAATAGTAAAAATAACAAATAAACGCAACGTCATTTTAATATTACTAACTTTTCTAGTCGTAAAATCAACAAACTTCAATAACTTCGCCTCAGCCATTATTTAACCGCAATTAGTTGCAGCTTTTTCAAATGCCAAAATATTGAGAAATATGAGAGAGGCGAACCAAGGTAGAAGATGAGAAATATTTTTACCCAAAATACTGTGGATGGGAAATGTTTTAAAAAATAGAAAGTCTATTTATTTCGAGGGTGGGGCGTAATTGAAGTGTAAGATAATCTTTCCTGAAATCAATTCAGCCTCCGAACTTAAGGATTCGAAAACCGGTAGAGTGTGATATGCGAAAGCGCGCTCCTCCTTGTGATGATGACAAATGCTTCCAACCGCGGGAGAGGAGGATTTCTATGGAAACAGTGACGTCAACATTATTTTTTTCCAAGAACCGCTAAGTATTCAATAGCCTACAGTGTTTTAGAGTTCGGAATGATTTTTGTATTCAAATAATACAGTCACGTACATTGTATCGTCTATTTGAACATGGCCTCCCCCTCTCTTTTTCTCTCGATCAGGCACACACAGAACACACACACACATATATATA
Source organism: Acanthosepion lycidas (assembly GCA_963932145.1). Lineage (NCBI taxonomy): Eukaryota > Metazoa > Mollusca > Cephalopoda > Sepiida > Sepiidae > Acanthosepion > Acanthosepion lycidas. The sequence goes on from OZ010580.1 coordinate 1,515,835, forward strand.
TATCAGCAGTGGGAACATAGGCTGAAATGCAATAGTCTGTTCCAGATTTAACCGCAACCTTCATGGCGATTGCATTTAAGCGTGAAACAGATTGTCACCATTCATGTTCATTCCTATGTCCACACTATTTATATTTACATAAGCTGTGTCTCTAATATTAAACACTTTTCTTCTATAAATATATACGGACAAATTATAGTTTACCATATATATATATATATATATATATATATATATATATATATATATATATATATATGAAATGTGTGTGAGTACACACACACACACACACACATACACACATATATATATATGCAATTTATTATATATATTATTTATATATTATATATGTGCGGTACTTATTGGAAAGCGCTCAATATCAGTGATAGGGCTAATATATTTAGTTGGATTGATGTGAGTTTGTGACTCTGGATTTCACGCTTTTGCCATCGTAAGACAAACTGATTAATTTTTAAATTTTGGATTTTTAGGCTTGCGTATATTGGTGTTTATATGGAATTTTGTAAGTCAAAAGACATTTCTTTGCAAAGATGTAGAAACTGCATTTAAAGATTTTTAAGTATTCAAACCTTTAGAGTTTCATCGTAAAGACATAAATAACCTTATAATCAATGGCTAAAAATAAATGTTTAGGGATTCTACTTTGATTCTAAAATCGGATATTATTTTCCATCCAACACATGTATATGAATAAAAACAAAAGGAAAATTTATCGAGGAAATTTGTCTCGATTAAGTTCAATCGTCGGTTAAGAAAAGTTTTCGTTTTGTCTTTATTAATAATGTCTTTTTAAATATATACTCTATCTGAAATATTTACACACGCACAGATACACAGACACCACAGATACAGACACAGACACAGGCACACACACACACGCACATGCATCTATCCATCTATCTATCTATCTATCTATCTATGAAAATTGGGAAAGGCTCTTATTTTGACATTTTCGCTGATCAAATAGCGCCATTTGAAAAACGAATTTTATTCCAAGCAAATTGACATTGGCGAGACAGAAGGTGAATTACGTTAGTCATCTGAATGTCGGAATATTTTCCTTATCTTTATTCTTTTTAGATTATATCTTACTCATATCAAATCAATTTTTATTTATAGATTCATTTATTTTTATATCTTTCATATTCCCTATTGATTTTGATTCGGAAAGTGACGTTTTATTAAATAAAGAAAATAATTCACTCAGACGAAGATGAATTGAAAGTGTCATAATCTATGAAGTGAATGTATCCTCAGTCTATCACATGTTCTTACTAAGCTGGTGTTGAAGCCACGTGTAGGAGACGAAAATACCAAAAACAAAGGAAGATCTAAATAAAAGCTGACTTAAAATGAGTAAAAAATCTCATTGAAAAAATAACAATACAGTTAGAACAAAAAATATTCGGAATTAATATGACTCACGTGATTCACGTTCTGTCTTACCAATGTAGATTTGGTTGATGTGATATTCATTTTTCCATTCACACACACAAACGCACATATATTTGTGTATTTTGGCAGCAAATTCTCTTTTAGGCATGTCTGATTAAATAAGTTACAAACGATATGTTTGCTTATTTTATAATAATATTTTCATATTCACGAATAATGTTTTCATTGTATTGCAATCAGACGAGGCAAGAAATTCGCTGTAACAGTGAAAATCACTTTTATTTCCCAAGTACTTTCCACCTCTTTCTGAGATCATCATCAGGGGTGCAACTGGCAAGGCAAAAACTATATTTGGCTATCCATTACTGTTTTTTGCATTTAAATGCAACGACTGAGAGAAAAAAGTTATGAATACGGCATTTAATATAGAAATTTCAATATCACGTGTTCTTAGATCAATGGAATTCGAGTAGTACTTATTTGGGCTTCAAATTCAATATGACACCACAGAGAATGATACAAGATAGCTCCTTGTATTCACATCAGATGATTTGAATTGATCGACAAGTCTATGGGTAATTCCAGTGTTCCTTCCGCTGAATTTCAGGTACTCATTGTTAAGCAAAATGTTTCCACAATCATCGAATTTAATATTCGAAATCTTTTCATAATTGAGAATATGTTCGTAATTCATAGACATAGTTCCCCGGAACTTCTTCAGAGCACAAACTGGTTAATTCCATTATTTCATTCAGTTACTACCTTTTCTGCTCATCTGAACGCACAAGTGCAGGAATTGGCCATCCGATTAGCCCGGCTGCCTACTTCTAACTACCGGATCTTTGATTTTGGCGCTTCCGCGTCTACCCCTGGTCACGTGACCTGCTACGGGATCGACGTGCATGATATCAGAAACAATCAGCCGCCCTCTGCTACCGCTGTTCTGTGAGTGGTACAGGGAAATACAGCGATCCATTATCGCCATTCGCCTACACAGATACAGTTATATACAGTAGGGAAACAAAGAAAAAAAGAATATTCTTAACTATGAGATAATAGATGGATTAGTCTTTCTTTCTCTCCTTTAATACACAAATCGTAGTAGCACGTAACAATATATATATGTAAGTTACGAAGAACTTGGTAATCCGTATGGGTAATCCCAAGGAGGATGAAATCCTGAGAGCTCAATGTAAATCCAGAGCTAATATATAAAAGGAAAGCAGACCACTTTAAGGTACCATTATAATAATTTATTTTACCAGAGCCCTTTTAAAGGACGCCGGATCATCAGATAGCACTTACAAAAATGAAATGATACGAAAAATGAAATTAAAATTTATGGGTAGTGTAAGTTTTTGTAATTTAACAGAGAGTGCAAAAGGGATAGTTAAAGAGACATGGTAGAGTATAGGGAGGGATTAATTTCATATCTCTCACAAGCATACTTTGTATTGGGGGAGGAGGAGTGACCAGACCATGACCTATTTAGACGGTTAACTTAACGGACGTGATATATTGAAATGGGAGGGGAGAAGGGAGAAAAGGAAAAAGGAAAAAGAAAGAAGAGGGAGAGGGGAGTAAAGAGAAAGAGAAAGAGGTTGTAATTGGGTTTTAGCAATTTATGTAAAGAATATATTTTAATGCTTGATAGTAATATATAAATATATATATATATATATATATATATATATATCTAAATTACTATTCAGTTACATTCACTTACGTGCTAATACCCTTGGTGAAGGTGTGAATCCTCTTCTTCCCACTCCAGCTATACAAGACAGATTGGGTTCTATAGCCTTGGATGGCAACTGGTCTAAGGACAACTCTGAATTCAAAACCTGCGGAGGGTCGTTTGGGGACCAGGTCTCTGTATTCGGCCCTTCAAAAAGTGTGGATGGTCCTGCACGAAACCTTTACCACTATAATCAAATCTCATGTGCTGTTGTAGGAACTGATCTGCTTCACCCTCATACGTCGAACTCGACGAGAGAGTCGAATATATATATATATATATATATGTGTGTGTGTGTGTGTGTGCGCATTCACAATTTTCGGAAATGGTCCCAACAAAATCATAAACTAAATGAACGAAAAAAAAGTTTATGAAAGTATAATGTTTCGAAAAAATATCCGATAATACATGTCGGCCATTTTTTGCTTTATCAGATTGAAGACGAAAGAATGTGAATTGCGTGTGTATGTATTTGTATGTTGTGTGTTTATTTAAAATAATGAGATCATATATTTTTCCAAAGCTGGCGCTGCTCGTGACCAGAAAAGAAAATGAGTGACTTATTTAAAAAATCGTTTAACTTAGAATTGCCCATTCATCAAAGGTGCCCTCCCTTGAACAATGGACGCTTCCAAGAAACTTCGAAGTAGGGAAAATAACATATAACATTTATAGTTAATTAACTTTATCATATTATCAATGCCATATTTTTAATATTAGGTTGGTGCAAAAATAATGTCGTTTTCTCACATAGTAACATATGTGAGAAAACGACATTATTTTTGCACCAGCCTAATATTAATATAATTTTAATATTTTTATATGAAAATATCTGCATTACTTTTGAGCTATTATATTCTTAAATCTTTTATTATTAAGGCTTACATTATGGATCCCTTGATAATAAAAAAGGAAAAGCCCAATACTCAATAATACTGACTACGAACACGGCCACAATATTCTGGCCGTATTTGGAAAATAAAACATTCCTATAATTCTAGAAACATACACACAACCTATATATCCAGTTAAAATCATCCTTTGATAATGGCTAAAAGTATAGACGAAAGCACTCGGAATTACAGAAAATTTGACCAGTTTATACACACTATGAAAACACTTTTCAAACAAGAAAAATTAAGTAAAATCTTAATCGCAGTACCTTGTCTGTTGTCTTTACAACACACACACACACACACATATATATATATATGGATTTATAAAGTTTATCCTCGTCTAACAGGGCCAAATAGGTGTGATTGTTTAAAGGAATACTTTGTAGCGCCAAATTTCTGATTAGGGTATGCCTTTTTAAGGCATACGACAACCTGAGTTAGTCTAGAAAGCCGACATCTGAGGCAATTACATCGTTGACTCATCCATCCTGTCAAAGACCGGATGGCTGAAGTAGCGTCTATTGGCGATTGATCTCATTCAGTATTGCGATCTATAAGAAATTAATACTTATGTTGTTTGTAAAAAAAAAAAAGAAAATGAAAAAAGGATCCGATAACTGGCTGTCTCTTCCTTGGTAACGGCACAGAGCGAGAATCTCGCCGCTTAACGAGAATACGATTGAGACACGGGATAGGCGAGGGTTAGAATAGAAATAATAAAACCCTGAATCATTTTCTTCACATCTTATGTTGTCAGAGAAACATTATCAGTATTTGATGAATTATTCAAACTAATTCTATTATTAATCGTTCGTATATTTTTATTAAGGTGACAGGAATTTAAATTTCGAATTTTCATTTTGCACAAAGCAGGAGAGAAAAATTGATCATTAGTCTTACACACACACACACATACATATATATATATATATATATATATATATATATATATATATATATATATATATATATATAATAGTGTATTTGAGCAGCAATCAGGCTTTTATACAAGTTTCATTAAAGATGACTGACAAGGTAGTGCTTTCGTCTATTCTATTAGTCATTTTCAAGGATGGTTTTTAACATTTAACTAAATACGCAGATTTTTATAAATCTTTCTAGAATAAGGAGAATGATGTTTTTATTTTTCAAACACGGACAATACATTTGTTCATAGTTGTTTGTTTTGACTTTTTCGTCTTTATTATTAGTGCTTCATTAATTTTAGTCTCTTTTACTAAGTATTATTTTGGCGGGAACAGTTTTTAATTGATTATCTTTATTTGGGATTGGTTTGTTTATTTATTTACTTGGATGAATTTAGGTTAATTTATTTTACTTGTATATTTTCTCTTTCGGTTTTCGATTTTTAAGTAACATAGTATTTTTTTATGTTTTATTTCTATTTTTTTTTTTTTGTTATTTTGTTATTTTTGCTTATTAGTATATTTATTTGTTTTTATTTTATTTTTTCCGTTTTTAATTTTTTACTTTAATTTTAATTTTTACTTAGAATGAACTACAACAATCAACCCCAAAACTGAACAAATAGCTTTAATTAAATTCCCAAACCAAAACAAAACTGTTAAATAAGTGATATAAACAAATTTTTACTACGTTAATAAATAAATAAATAAATAAATAAATAAAAAAAAAAAAAAAAGAAACAAAAATAAAAACAAGCAATATAATTTGACCTAAATAGATAAACAAACGACTTCCGGTGAAATAACCCCCATAACAGAATACCCACAATGCACCACTAACCCGTATATATATAAATAGCCGAGAAAAATAACAGCACACGTGCCCTGACGATTGCATATAGCATGAAACAGACTGTCCCCTCTAAGTGTTGACTTCTATGTTCACCTTTATATTTATATATATATATATATATATATATATATATATATATATATATATAAAATGCAGTATATATATATCAATTGCGTATATTTTGGCAGCATGTTTGCATTAAGACATGCTTCATTGAATAATTTATACAAGTTTTATCTACTTAATTTTAATAGGATCCTTTCGTAATTACGGAAAGTTTATATATATATATATATATATATATATATATATATATATATATATATATATATATAGGGGATGAAATCCTGAGAGCTCAATGTTAGGACAGAGCTAATATGTAATGAAAAACAAATCACTTTAATGTACCATTACGATAATTTATTTCACCTAAATCCTTTTTTAAGGATTCAGGATCATCAGGTAAATCTTCCAACAACGAAATGAGAAAAAAAATGGGCCTTAAAAAAGGATTTAGGTGAAATAAATTATCGTAATGGTACATTAAAGTGATTTGTTTTTCATTACATATATATATATATATATATATATATATATATATATATATATATATATATATATATATATATATATATATATACTGGTTACTGATGTGGAAGCCATCAAATCAATTGAGCAAAATCCTGAAATTCTGGAGTTGTCTTTTGAATCCACTTATCAAGAGGTACTTGACTCCATCAAGCAAATCTCATCTGGAAAATCACCTACTCCTAAGGATACTATTCCACCCGAAGTGTATAAGCATAAAGTTGGTAAAAAAGTTACATCTCCTTTTTGTGGAGATATGGAAGGCAGGCGGTGTCCCACAGGATTATAAAGACGCCTCTATCAAACACCTTTACAAAAACAAGGGTTCCAGGTGTGTCTGTGATAATCATCGGGGGATATCACTACTTTCAATTGCAGGCAAATTCCTAGCATTATACACCTTGTTGACGACATCTATCTTGAATCGTAGTGTGGTTTTCGGTCGGGTCTAGGTCAGGTTGCAGAGAAGGTTTGCGAGAAAAACCAGGAGTTATACATGGTGTTTGTGGACTTGACGAAGGCCTTTGACTCTGTGAATCGAGAGGCTCTTTGGCGAGTCTTGAGGAAACTCGGCATCCCTGAAAACATGCTAACGGTCGTCATATTTCATTAAGGAATGGAAGCTAATATCGTGTCTGATGGTATGTTGTCGGAATCCCTTAATGTCATAAATGGCACCAAGCAAGGTTGTGTCATGGCCCCTGTCCTTTTTGCTCTTTTCTTCTCGATGATGCTGAAATATGCATTTGCAGACACAGAGAGTGGCGTCAAGTTTCAGTTTCGAACAACTGGTGGTCTCTTCAATCATCAGCGATTCAAAGCCAAGACCTACATTCGTACGCAAATTATTCGTGATTTGTTGTTTACTGATGATGCGGCTTTTGTAGCGACATCCTTTGAGGAGGTCCAATATCTAATAAATCCTTTCTCTCCCAAGCATTTGGTCTTACACTTAGCATAAAGAAAACTGAAGTTGTGCACCAACCTTGTCCTACTCCGAAGCAATTGCGTGGTGAGAAACAAAAACCATCAGTCTACAAATTTCCAGAGAGACCGTTGAGAGTAAAGTCTTTCACCTATCTTGGTAGCAAAGTCAATTACAGTGGAACTTTAAATGATGAAATCATGCATCGGATTGCTAAGGCTACCAGTGCTTTTGGCAAACTTCGCCATTGCTTGTGGAATGAGCGGGGTATTTGACTGGATACGAAAATTCGAGTTTACAGAGCTGTTGTACTTGCCATCCTTTTGTATGGCTCAGAGTCATGGACTCCATACAGGTACCATATACGCCAGCTAGATGTTTTCCATAAAAGCTGTCTGCGTGCAATCTGTGGAGTTAAGCTTCAAGATAGGACATCTAACGTAGACCTGTTTAACAGGTGTAATATTGGAGGAATCGGGACTTTTATCATACAGTCTCAGTTACGGTGGACTGGTCATGTCTTGAGAATGTTTGATGACAGGATACCCAAGATCCTAATGTACAGCCATTTAGATCAGGGCTACAGGAATGTAGGACGACCATGGCTAAGATACAAAGACAAGCTGAAAAGCAACTTGTCAGCAGTTAATATACCACATAACATCCTTGAGCGCTTAGCTTTGGAGCGGGTAGAATGGAGATCAATGTGTTTTAGTGAACTCAGCAATTTTCAATCTGCTTGTCTGAATCATCTTCAAGAAGCGAGAGCAAGATCTAAAAGGTCAGCCAATCTAGCAGTGATCTCATCTCACAATACTCACACCTGCTCCATATGTGGCCTCCTTTGTAAATAACTAGCGGGTCTTAAATGCCACTTAAGGTTATCGCATAAACTTTAATAATTGAATCAATAAGCTGGCAGATCCGCATACGTCAAAACCGACGGGAGAGTCCATTATATATATATATATATATATATATATATATATATATATATATATATATATATGGGATTAATACAAAAATGAAATTTGTCATTTAGCTGAGTGAAAATTAATGTATTTATTGAAAGAAATGTGCAAACTTAGTAAAGTTAAGCTTAAAAGAAACCTCCCACGCATATGTATGAAGTAATTATCTATTACACCGTTATGAATGACGTGTCAACCAAGAGAGAAACAAGGTTGAATGATAAGAAAGTGCATCTTGAATTAGTTTATGATTTCAGTGCGTCGTTTGCATTTTCCTGTTTAATTAGGAAAACTTGCAAAGATTGAATTTAGCTTTGCTATGATTTTTTGCGGTTTTTTTTAACCAGGAATTTCAATATTACCCTTTTATATCAAATTGCTACAGGCAATAAAAATGGATTTTGCATATTAGCAGAAAAAAAAACAACGGTCATCCCAAAATAACACTAATAGCTGGACTCCATTGACCGAAGCCCTTTCTTTGTGTCTGTTTGAAGATGTTTATCATGAGCTATTGGAACATGGAAGTTTTTCAACGACAGACGTTTATTATCAGAATCTTGATAGGCTAAACAATTACGTCTAAAGTGTTCTGCTATGGTAAACAGAAAAGTTGTTGTTCTTTAACATGATTCAGCAAAAATAAAACCAAGAAAGAAAAAAGAGGTAGTTATGATGAGAAATTTTTCGACAACTTCCATATTAAACAAGTTTAACAGTAGAAAAATTTTCATTTGTAACAAGCAAAAGAAAGTGTCCATCGCATAATTTTCAGAACAGAAGGAAACTGAAAAAAGCGTTTCAAACTTTGTCAAGGTAAAGGTCCACACACACACACACACACACACACACACACACACACACACACACACAGACACAGACACACACACATATATATATATATATATGTATGTCTGTATATATATATATATATATATATATATATATATATATATATATATTATATTTATATATGGCATTCTAACTCACCAGACTGAAACTTCCTTGGTTATTATGTGTGGGGTGTAGTCGAGCGAGAGACCAATAAAACTCTTTTTAACAAGCAATGAACTAAAGGCAAGAGTTATGGCAAAATTCAACAATTTAAACAAGGAGACCGTCCAGAAGAGTTGTAGGTGGTACCGAAGTCCTCTGGAGTCTGTGATTGAAGAGAATGACGATTTTATTCAATAAATGTAATCCTTAGTATTTCAAGATATTTTTGTGTAATTTTAGTAAATATATTTGTTAAAATGAGATGTCAGTGTTGCTTTTATTTTTGACGACAATTTATTCTTCGCACAATCTATATATAAATTTCAGATGATAAGGTAACCCGTAAAAGACCAAAAATAAAAACAACACGATTTTACCATCCATGTTGCAACACAAGGAGCCTATGTTGTAACCACAGGAGACACACCAATTCGTTCACTAGCTCACTCACTAAATCTACTTTCAAAATCTACTACGACTCTAACTGTAGAAGTCATAACATAATTTACCTATTAGAATGCACCTTATGCCAGAAACAATATGTGGGAAAATCTGAATGGCCCTTTAACTACAGAATTATCGGAATCGGATAAAGTCGGCTCCCCATGAACGATTATTACCTTTAGAACAACATTTCCACCTAGAAGAACATGGTTTTAAAAGCCATGCAAAATTCACTATAATTGAAAAAATTGAAATAGACAGAAAAGATAACCTTAGAAAAATTCTAGAGGAACATGAAGACAAATGGACTTTGCGCCTCAAAACACTTTGGACGGGCTTAACCACAAATTTAACAACATAGAATTAATATATAACCCTATATATCAAGCCACACCTTCATTTCTCACCCATACAAGGCAGACATGGGTGTTGAGGTCTCACACTTATACACAAACTCATATTAATATATACACATCATGCACACTTCCCAAGAACTAAAAGAAAACATACACTTAAAACACACGTATCTCATTCCCAGCAACCAATAAAACTGTCAAAATATCCAAGGAGGGAATTCTTAGTCAGGAATCTGCCATCTTCTATCTTCACCAACACAAGGGCTGACCAAAATTAACAAAAAACTAGAGAGAAAGTTCACTTTCTTCAGAAACAGTCATTTACTTCGGTAGTTCACTGCTACTAACAGGCAAGGATATTTTTTCTCCTGATGATGGCTAAGCTGGCCGAAACTACTCGAGGAAGCTAAATGAAATAATATAACAAAATTATTAATTTACAACCCTGTGTGGCTGAGAATTTTAATAGTTTAATATTTTTTATTGTGTGTGTGTTTTGAACACACACACACACACACACACACGTATGTGTGTGTTTTCAACAACAAAATTGTGTTTTTATTATCTTTTCTTTACAAAACTAGAAGAAAATATATTATAAAAAGGATGAAACAAAATCACACGAAAAACTTTTTATACTTTGCCATGGATTTTCCTAATATATATATATATATAGATATATATAGATATAGATATAGATAATATTAGTGCTAAATATACATATACATATGCAAAATATATAAATATATATACATACATGCATACACATAGACGTATATTTTTTGAATAAAAAAATTCGAAGAGGATAGAATCCAGGTAGAACTTAACGTCCAGGACAGAGTGAAGATATAATAAGAAGACTTAAACACTAATATTCCATGGTCATAATGTACATGGGTATATGTGTGTGTATGTGTGTACACGCTTATATGTATGTATGTACGTGTATATGCTATTGTCTATGTGCGTATACGCATGTGTTTTTGAACATAGAAATATAGGTCCTTGCTAGATTAAATAATCGTTATATTTATTTTTTATATGTTTATATTTGATTTATAACCTGTAATCGATATTAATTTTGTCAAATTTTCTTAATTACACAGCGGCCCTTTCAGTAAATGCCTTTCAGTTTTAGTTTCCCCCGCCCTATCTCTCTCCCCACCCCTTATTCTTTTCTTTTCCTCTCCCCCCTCTTCTTCTGATCTTTAAGATTAGATCGTCTATTGTGTGTGTATGTCAACACAAAATGTATCCTTTCAGGTTACATCTACATTTAATGTATTAAACATCCGACAACATTCATATTTCTCTCACTTAAACCAACTTTGACTCCCCTCTCTAAAACTTCTCTCTGTTAAATTTTATTCCCCACTTTCTCTCGTCTGTTACCCCTGTCTATAGCTCTAACATTCGTCCCACACTCTCATACATACACTCTCTCTAAATTTTATTTTTTATTTCCGGAGTTGTTTTTTCTGTTTCCTTTTGAATTTGTAGGTCTGATGAATTGGATCGTATTTTCGATTCCAATGTAATAAATTATGACCATGGAATATTAGTGTTTAAGCCTTTTTATTATATATATATATATATATATATATATATATATATATATATATATATATATATATATATATATATCCTTGTCATAATATATTTTCATCTAGATTTGTAAAAAAAAAATGAGAAAAAATAATAAAAACAAAATTGTAAATTTTTAAAAGTTTAATATCATGGAGTTTTTGGTACGTTCCCTGTGAATATGGGGTATTTTGGTCAATGTTGGATTGGGTATGGAAGGATGACTCCTTGTGGGGATTGAGTCAAAACAAACATTTGCCTTCAGGACGAAACGCATCAACAAACTAAGTTTTCCTTTTGTCTTTATTCATATATATATATATATATATATATATATATATATATATATATATATATATATATATATATATATATATATGTGTGTGTGTGCGTGTGTGTGTATAAACTTTCTTTCTAATTATAAGCTAGTTGAAATATACATAATTACATTATTCTTTCGTGTACATCGATAATTGAACTTGACATACCTTTATTAATTTAGTAATTTACTTTATAAATGCAACACATGTACTCTAATTGTTATAATTCCTAGCAACAAATATTCTTATTAAATCGTACAAATATTAACTCTTAACTTTCTTGCTTTTTGAGAGATTGTATTCCTTGCATGCTTCACATCTAAATTTCATTTCATGTCATGTAGCCAAAACCTTATCCAGTAGACTATCCTGTTATTTTTTCAGTAAGAATGGGATCCAATTTTGTATTAGCAACTGGATCTATGAAAGTTTGGAGTTTCAATTTGTCTGTACATACCGAATAGCAATTGAAAATACATGTATACTTCATCAATTTAACAGTGGAAAACGAAAAAGAATTTAGCTTGTTCATGTTCTTATCATTACAGACAGAATACCTACAGCTGGATAAAACCTATATCTTGTCATTTAGTATGTATTCATCAACTCACTGATACAATCTATTGAGAGAAAATTTCGAATGTGGGTTGAGAGAGAATGATGTCATTAACTCCAGTAAAGCAGTGAAATTAAAAATAACTGACATTTATAATCACATTTACTGCCTCTTACCAATAAAATCTTAGATTTTTAATAATGTTTAAACAAATAACTGAAATTACGCAATACACACCTTGTGGATAATTATTGCATCGACTGATCGACGACCTACGTTTGCTCGTATGGAAACAGGTAAACTTAAATATCAAATATTTCTTATTTAAAATTGTTGCGCCCTCACATATACACATACATGAGTAGTGAATAAAAACGCACACATATATACTTATCTATACATGCACGTGAGTGTATCTGCGCTTGTGCTCGTATGTGTGAACATGTAAATGAACAAGAATCAATCATTTCCAGATGCATCTTCTATATAAAATATTTTGGATGAAATAATGTGCTGAAGACAACAAAGATGAAGATATTTGATTGAATAATTCTTGGAATCCAGTGGAAATCATATAAACCTAGAATTATTGACGTCAAACTTTTTTATCTGTTAAATACTCATTATTGGTTGTGTTATTGACGAACCATCCCAACACCCACTCAAGTAATTCTAATATTCAATGAGGAAAGAAATCGCTTGGAAACTAAGTACAAAAATAGAGAGAAAGTCCTGAACATTTCCTATGACTCATTAGATTGTTGGGATGCCAAGCCGAGTTGATGATTATTTGACAAAAATGTCTGTTAAGGTACTAAGTCTGCATTCAAAGTGTCTCCTGGAACAAAAAAAAGGTTGTTCGTTCTGATGGAAATGATATATTTCACATTACAATCAGTCATTAATATTTAATATGCAAAACCATTGATTTCCTCAGCAAATGGCACAAAAGCCATTAAATTAGCCATGCCTTTGCATTTTGTCAATTTTTTTTACATACAACGTGTTGTGAGCACTTTGTTTATTTTGAATGTTGACCAGATCCAGTTCGATGCCAGTTGAGCTGTGGTATGGAGACGATGTGAAGCACGTTTCAGGCTCCGGCGAGTGGTGCCCACCTTCAAAAAGAAGAAAACGATTGACCGTCCAAGAAATCCACGGCAATTGATCTTAATAAGATGTACATTACATGTTTATCCCTTTTCCACGCAGTCGGATCATAGCAATTCGTAGCGGTTTTTCTTTCACTCGTACACCTCCTCCATGTTCTCTACTCATGGAACCTTTAATTTAATGCTAACAAATTACTGCATGGCTTTTATGATATAAATGACTGCGGTTAAAAAAAGCTGGGAAATTTACTCTAAATTTACTTATAGAGATCTATGGGATCTATTCCAGTAGGTGTGTGCACTTCGTGATAGCCTAAGGCTCTTGAAAGGGAAAAACGATATAAGTTTTAAAATAGTGTTTTATTTTTATATTAACAAAAAATCTAATTTAAATATTCAACTAAGTTGACAGTTTTGCTTCTAATGCCCGAACAATTAAGCTATTCATGGGTGACATAACTTAACAATCAGCCTTTGTGACCAAACGTTCCTTAAGTTACATGAAAATAGAACACTGTACAGGGAGAACAGTTTCATCACTTTCACATGGTTATTAATAAGATGTAGATGCAAAGAAGATAAAGATATAAGAATAATCAAGACCATTTAGTGGGAACAAACCGGCTGTATAGGTAGAAAAAATCAATTGAGAAAGTATACAAAAATCAAAAGAGGCATAAGACAAGGATGCAGCGTCTTTCCGGATTTATTTAAACGAAGTAAAGCTCAAAGAATTAAAAGTCCTGACAGGATGTATTAATGTTGAATACAAAGTGAGACAAATGGAATGGTCAGTAAATCTAAAAAATGTATAAAGCCATTAGAAAGTGGACACGAGATACCAATTACAGACGCTTGTAAATGCTGTCCCAATAACTTGATACGATTTTAATGTGAATTAAGTTTAAGTGTCTAATGATTTTTTCTTTTTCTTTCAGATTTGGCGGAAATTTAGGCGATATTATTTCCTACACATAATTGCCATCAATTAAATAGCATGATCCACGAGAAAAATACATAAATTTACACCAATAACACTGATTTATTTACTTTGATCCGTCTTAATGAAACACTCTTATATATAATCCGTGTTAATGAAACACCTTTTATCAATCAGGGACAGAAATTTAACTATGTGGGAAATGTTTTAACCGACGACGGAAAATAAGACACCGAAATCCGAAGTCGCATTGAAATAGTGAAAGGTGCCTTCCACATGTTATATAAAGTATTAGAAAACGGGAAAATTTAATTAGAAGCAAAAAATGAGTGCTGAACTGCTATTTAGTTATCAGCCCCCACTACTATGGCAATGGATGAGGAGATGCGGTTCTACAGAAAGATCCTAATAATACCATGGACGCTCCGTAAGCAACGAGAAAATTTTAAGAAGAAAAGAAATAAAAATTACACTTTTACTTGGAGTCAGAAAAAGAATGGTTTGTAACATGAAGAAAGAAGATTTGGAGAATCAGAATCTGTCAGGATATTGTAAGAAAGAAGGACAGAAGGAAATAACATATAACCAACCTACTCAACAAGATTCTACAGATTAATGCCAAAGAAGGGAGAGTAAGAAGAGAAAAATATTTTAGCTTCAAAGAATAGGAAGTTGTGGAGTGGTATGATCGCTAACGTTCTGGAGGGTTACGGCATCCAATGGAAGGAGAAGAAGGCTAAAACAACATTATTTAGAATTCGATCCCAGCTTAGTGATTCTTTCTTTCCGGCGCCAAAAGCAATTAACCTGGCTGCACGGTCGCTCCAATTTTTATTCATCTATATGCGTTAATTTATCTTCTTTCTCTCACCATCACCCCCATATATATATATATATATATATATATATATATATATATATATATATATATATATATATATATATATGTGTGTGTGTGTGTGTGTAAGTGTAGGCATATAAACTTGACGCACGCGTACAAGGCCGATATAAATTTTAGTCTTTCATAACTTGGTGTCCATTTAATGTTGTAAAGAAGAAGAAAGTATAATGTTTGATGAAAATTGGCGTCAGTAACCAACCGAAAGGAAGAGAAACTGTGGTAGCCGGTAAAAGTTCTCCGAGGACTGAATGCAACCGTTGATCGGAAGAGTGTAAGTTCGGACGGAAGAAGATAGTGTCCATCAACACGACAGATGGGCAAACAAATCGTGATTCAGCGGAAATGAATAGCAAAAGACGTGAATGACCTCACGCTTGGCCGGAAATTGCGCAGAACAGAGAGAAACAAGGATTGGCTGAGCCGGTCATTTATTCAGCGTGGAGGGTCTGGATGAACGGGACAATTCTGACAAATTTTGAACATGACCTTTCTTTCTGCTACGTAAACTTTTTCATTCTGTTTTTATATCGATTCATTTTCTTTACCGTTCGCTAGAACTCTTTGCGTTATCGCCATCTTTCTTTATTTTGATCTCTTTCTTTCTTTGTTCCTTTCCATTGTTTTTATTACTCTTGCTTTTCTTTAAATTCCAACTTCTTTTCCATGGATTTAATGTTTTCTTTCTTTGTGGCCAATTTCTACTCAATTCAAGCTTCCCTCTTTTTCGCCTACGTCAAAATGGCGATTTATATATTCCAGCGGCGTTTACGCATGCGTATAAATCTCAGTACTGACCCCCTTCTGACATTTATTTCGCTTGAATTACGCACGCTTCTTTTAGCATTTGCTCAAACAGAAGCAGAAACATGGTTACATATAATTGGCCAAACGATCGAGCTCAGAGCACGTTCCTAGCAGGAAATATCTCAACTCGCATTAGATACACTTGCTGTCGAACTTATTCGAGTAAATATATTCAAGAAAATAATGGCTCTGTAAAATATCTAAAGAGAATAGCCAAAAAGACGCATGTTTATTGAAAACGTTTGAGTTAAATCTTTCAGAAAAAAACGACTTATTTTTGCTTAATGCAGAAATCAGGAATGATTAACGAAACAGTTTATTATTTAATAGAACTTAAAATATGATGATTAGATGACAGTTCAAGCCACGTGTCATTAATGCTTATATAAGCCGCTGGGAATTGAGAGAAGAGAAAAGAAGAAACTAATCTTTCCAGGTTATTGATAATTATGCTTAATTTTATCCACACACATATCCATATATACTACAAACATTATGTCTGCTTATTTTTATCATAATTCTTTCATATTCATGGACATTTTTTCCGTATATTACAATCAAATGAGGCAATAAATGTACTGTAACAGTGAAATCAGTGATTTTCACTGTTACGGAAATGGAAAAATATTCGTGAATATTAATTATTTATGTCTGTGATTTATTCAATCAGACATGCATAAAATAGAATTTGCTGCCTAAATATTCATATATATATATATATATATATATATATATATATGTGTGTGTGTGTGTGTTTGTGTGTGTGTGTAAAGGCAGAGTCTGTCGAGACTAGAAACATAGTGCTCAATAAGGAGTATGAAATATAGACAAAGACAAAGCAAACATAAAATATATATTGTGAAACAGTACTTATATTTTATTTATATTTTACTGTTACCCACAAATAAAGTTGGTTAATGTTGCAGTCGCACAATCATCAGGTAGTGAAAGCAGCAAAAAGATACACATTGCAAAAAGTCTTCTCCTGCAGTTTGAATTATATAATAAATATCGTTACGATAATAGAACAGACCTTGCTACCCATAATGCACCATTGTCCAGCATATATAAATATTCGAGTCAAAATTCTACACACGTAGCCTGAAGTTGTATGTTCAAACATGAAATTGGCTGTCGCCGTTCGGTATGATAAAAATATAGTTATTTATGGCTTAACGTTCTCTGTATCATGCCTAGAGCGTATGTAAATATAAAAGTGGATATTGCAGTCAATATGCGGTAGCGACAGTCTTCTTGATGCTTTAACATGAAACAGACTGACGCCGATGGGTGCCGACTTCAATCTTTCAACACACACACACACACTCATACACACACACACACACATATATATATATATATTTAAGACATTTTTATGTTTATACATTATTTTTATAGATACAAATATTTAAGTAAATGCTCTGTTTATAATAAACAGTATTAATAACATTTACTGGCCTGAATGTCTGAGAAAATTTCATAAAAATATTCGTTCTCCGACGGGAATCGATCCTGTATCCTATACGGAACCGTCAATTAGCTTGACGTGCCTTAACAGAGCATTTACGGAAATATTTGTATCTATAAAAAGAATGTATAAACATAAAAATGTCTTAAAATAATTGTCGTACTTTTTCCATTTCATTATATATATAGTAGTATTAAAAAAACGTGCTACGGATAAAATTAAAAAAAATTAACATGTAGAGCCTTTAAGTATAAAAAACTAGGAGATCAGTCGATTCCGCTACCTTGGTTTCAACCTTTCCGTATCTTCAGACGATTCGATCAATTAATTTCCTAATGTTTTATGGGCATTAATACACTATTACACGTTTTTTTTGATGTTTTTGATTAACAAATGCAAACAAATCTGAACTGGGTAAAAGTAAGCCAAGAAATACTGAAAAACATGTGCGACTTATTAAGGGTCGCTACACAAGCCAATTAAGGATCGCTACACAAGCCAATTAATGGAAGCATACAAGTGGGTGTATTTCTTGTTTCAACAAAATTTCAAATAAAGATAAATATGTATTTATAAAATACGACATAAAAACTTTTATCTATCTATGCTCTTAGTTATTATATTCTTACTCTGTCCTGGACATTGAGTTCGACCTGGATTCTATCCTCTTGGAAATTATTACATATATTTGCAAGTGTATATACATACATACATACATATATACATACACATAATTTCCCAAGAGGATAGAATCCAGGTCGAACTCAATGTCCAGGACAGAGTAAGAATATGATTCTAATGTAACAAATTATAACCATGTAATATTAATGTTTCAGCCATTTATATCATATTGTTACTCTGTGCTGGACATTGAGTTCTACCTGGATTCTATCCTCTTGGGAATATATATATATATATATATATATATATATATATATATATATATGTAGACCACTAATATGACTCATTTTGAATTTGTAGGTCTGATGAATTGGATCGTTATTACGATTCCAATGTAATAAATTATAACCATATAACCATATTATATTATATTATATTATCTCTCTCTCTCTCTCTCTCTCTATATATATATATATATATATATATATATATATATATATATATATATATATATATACATACTTACATACATACATGGCTGTACTTTATTTGTTAACGATGATAGCAATCAATGTACTCTAACTTCACCCTAACTACTCTCACTTAGTTTCGTTTAACACGTCAGGATAGCAGTGGATTCAAACACTAAATGAGAATTTTAATTCCAATCCACGAAACGAGCTAAACATTTCGCTATTAGGAACTTAGTTCATCTTTTTGGGACTCAACATCCCCACCGACTACATGAAACAGCCAAAGAATTTCTGGATCAAATGATCTTTGAAGAATGAATTATACGTATTAACATTTTTGGGGACAACCTGTAAATATATTTTCTATCTTCGTGTATGCTTCCTTGTGTAAATTCTTTAGACGCGGATATTTGGAGATGAGATTCGTGCTTTTTTTTTCATATTGACGATAAATTTTTTTCTGGCACAAAACTAAATGGGGAAATATCATTTTTCATACACCCCTGCTTAGAAAATCAGCATCCTGACTTGTAATTCGACTTGAAAACCGCCGGAAAATAATTTGCTTTTATTACTTATAGCCTCGTTGGTATTAGGTTGGTGCAAAAATAATGTCGTTTTCTCACATAGTAACATATGTGAAAAAACGACATTATTTTTTACACAACCTAATATTTTTTTCGTCCATATTTATCGCACGATGATTTGTAGGTTGTCAATGCAGAAAACAAAATGTCCGCTTCATTTTTGTTTTGTTTACAAACGCATTGACCTGAATAATGTCAATTAAAAATAAAAGTGGGGGATAAGAAAATAAAAAAAATAAATGTCGTCTGCTTTCGTTTCTTCGATTATTGTAAGCATTTTTTTTACTACTTTGCTCTTATTGTCAGTTGTTTGTCATTTTCTACTTAGAGGTTTCTATTTAGAACGAGGATCATATTAAGAGTCAATGCCAAAATGGCGGTTAAGAATTTATCGAAAAGATGCAGCGTTGAAAATATTTATCCGCTTCCTGGATGTAGAATTCGCGCTGAATTTACTTACAACAAATGCTAAGATTGTGTGTTCAATCAAAGCAAAAATAAAGTCTGGTCGCCATAAAGATTCAATATTTTCATTGCATAAACAATGCTTTTTTTTTCATTTTCATGTTTTTTTTTTCTATTTCGGCATCATCTAAGAATTATATACGATGTCAAAACATCCTCGTCTTTTTTTAGTATTATCGTCCTTTTTCTTCTTCGCTTTCGTTTTTTTTTATCTTCTGTTTCCATCTTGTCATGTTGGTTTTCAAAATTAATGGATTTTTCGGTTGGGTGAAAAAAAAAAAGAAACTTTTCATGGGGTAAAGAATTTGCTTCAACAAAATGTGTATAGAGATTATTGTAAAGATTTTCATGATCAACAATTATTTACTCCAAGAAACGAGTTTATAAATAAATTTACAGACTTTGTATTGAACTGGGTGCCACTTTTATTTTCACACGCCCGACCGATCTATCTATCTATCTATCTATCTATCTATGTAAGCTTGTTTATTATCTATCTATCTATCTATCTAAAAAATTAAAAACATATCGGTACTACCAAGAAGGAATTCCCCTCACATATACAAATTCACTACACAAATACCAGCACAGTTGCTACTAATTTGTTAACGACAAAATGGTTTTAGTATTAATGATGTATAAATAATGGATGATGCAGTAACAAATAAACGCTACCGCATCATGTAATATCATATGATAGAAACTAATGCAAATAAAAAAAAAGAATAAGTAAGACAACCTTATTAAAGCTAAGTGGTCTTACTCTTCTATTAGTGACTGCACACACACACATACACACATATATAGATATTAATTATATATTAATGGATATACATATTATCCCTCACCGATAGAAACACTCGGAGTTGCATGCACAACGCAATCTTCAGGTGCTGAGTAAAGACTATACACACAACCTGAAGATTGCGTTACGCATGAAACTCCGAGTGGTGTATCGGTGAGGGATAATATGTCTAATTATTAATATATATATATATATATATATATATATATATATATATATATATATATATATATATATATATATATATATATCTGTGTGCGTGTATGTGTGTATAAGAAAATGCCAAAATATGCAGCTCCGTTAAACTATTTTGCTAAGTATAAGATTTTTTGTTATTATTTATAACGACACCGCAACGAACAAGGAAAATAAAGCAATACAATCTAGGCTTACTCTAAAAGATAAAAGAAAAATCTGTAGCCGCCATTTTTGGGGCGTTTGTGAACTTTCTGATGCAGACCCCATAATCGAGAGTAATTATCCTAAATACTAGAATGTATAAGAATAAAAGATGCATGGTAATTTATGTCGCAATTTTTGAGATGAGGGTCAATCCTTATTAAATTTATTCTTATTCAGACTTGATGATTTTGGTTGTTTTTACTCGCAACGTTTCAGCCGTTGTACCCACGAGTCTTCTCCAGGAGTCTGTAATCTTACTCCATAACTTTCTCAGAATTCTGATCGGAACCTTTATTTACTCCTTTGGATTAGATTGTTCTCATTCTTTTTCCCATGCTTAAGGGAAATAACTCTTATCCGCTAATACTTACCGGTCCTATTCACCCTTGTGTCAAGTGTTATATAGTCCAACGCTCATGCTCTGTATTGACTACCTTTATTATTATTAGTAGGGACTAATTTTCAGCGAAGGAGAGCAAAGTTAGTAGGAGAGGATTCCAGTCATTTTGCTCGTTACTAACAGTTGTTTCTAACTGAAAATCTTTTTTTGGTAAGTGGAAAAACTTTTCTTTTTTTACAAGGTAATCTCTTCAGCTTCTCGCTAATTGCCCATTCGTCAATTCACAGGCGACTGAAAAGACAATTCCTATGCAGCCTCATGTCTTTTTGTCTCATTTACCGCAATTCCTCATGTATAAGACGCCTTCAGCCATAATACGCACTCCTAAAATTGTGCTGAAAATGTGGGAAATGCTTCTACTCACGCACCCCTTGTTTGATAATCAAACCCTACTGTACGTCTCCAATTTAATTACGGCCAGGGTTTCCTACTCTTATTTAAAAAAAATGATTTTAAACATAGAATAATATTATTCTAATTTAGTTTTTAATAATTCTTATTTTATTTTACATTTGTAAGTATTGTTAGGTACATATGATTGCATTTGACATCCTTATGGGGTCACGATCACCGAATGTTTGTGTCAAATTGTTGTATGTTTCTGTTGAGTAGTCATCTCGCAACTGAAATCGAACTATGAAACGGCAATTTTTTTAAAGATTTTTTGTAGCTGTGCATAATACGCACCACTAATTTTGCTTTTTAGTTTTTGTTAGAAAAAATGCGTATTATACAAAGGGAATTACGGTAATTCTAATAATCACGAAATGCAACCAGTCCTACTCTGACGTTTTCCCTAGGTTCTGTACTATAAACATGGGCCTTCCTACCTGTTTTTCGACCAATACAAAGTCTTCTTAGAGGTCTTTTCACCTCGTACATGAAAGTCAACATCCATCTTATCTCATTTTAATAGAATGAATTTTACCTCTTAAAACTGAAAGATTAAGTAGATTAATGTTTCTTCGCTCTCCATCCAGTTTTCACATCGCTGACACAATCGACGTCACAATTATAATTTTTGAAAATAAAATAAGGGGTTATTATATTAATATTATTACATTAATGATTATATTATTAATTGTTATTGATATCTGATAAATTGTTTTTTCTTTCGTTGTTTTTCTAGTCTTTAAATATAGTCGAATTTCCCCATTTTTCTCAACTTCCTTTTGAATCGATTCGAAATAAGTGGATAGATTTCATTTTGAATGTTTTGCATCACATATATTAGTGATCCACACTCCATTACTTTGATTAAACTCATGATTTCCTCATCCCTGTTTTTGCCATTCACAAAAACAGTTATGACACACGAGGGACAATTTCCAATAAATAAAACATGGCAATCTCTCTCGGTGAATAACTGCTCTGGAAGAGAGCCTCGTTTTCAGATTATAACAACATCTAATACGGATACGAAGTCATTTTTTTCTAAATGTTTTTTGGGTAAATTATCATTCACTTTTGTAAGTTTCTCTGACGAGTTTCATAGTTTATGAGAGTGAATATTTATCAGCATCCAGAAAGAAATAAATGTTACTTCTTTTTTATTGTTTCATCATAAGCTGAATTTTATAAAAATTTTCCCTTTTCACCGACAATTGTCAACTTCAATATTCGACAATAAATTATAAACTATTTTTTCAAGAATTTGTCTTTTGTGCTTAAAAAATATTTTTTTTTAGCTCTTAACCGAAATATTAATAATTAAACATTGTCCTTGTTGTCTTTATTATGTTGAACAGAGGAGTGATATTTGGAATGATATGAGGGTGCTGAAAAGTTATCGGTCAAAGCAAAAATGATTCTGAAAAGAATTCTTGGGCATATTTTGGGAAATGGGTTGGCGCAGGACTTTTCAGCACCTCCTTATTCTATCACTCTCTCATTATCATTGTCACGTTTAGTGTATGAAAAGTGTATACAAATGTCAAAAAATATTATCTGATATGGGTAATAAATTATAAAATGGCTTAGTAATTCCAGCTCAAGGAAAACTACTAAAATTAACAGGTCTTTGAATAGAAAAATGGAAATAACGCTGAATAGAATTATTTGATGATAATCAATTCTTTGATTTATTAATCCAAAATTGATTACCTTCAGTTATTTACCAACACGTGACAAGAACATGTAATTCATTTCAATATTACAGTTTCCTCAAAACAAATTGATTTGCATTTAATAGTTTCATTAGTAGATTTATGAAAATAAGTTATTAAAAATAGCCAAAAAAGGTACTGATTAACAAGTTTCATTTAGATAAAAAAATCAATTCTATCAATTTAATTTACAATATTTAGCGATTAAAATTAAACAGATTAGACGGTGCTCGGCAGAGAGAACTCATTAACCTTGATTAGTAATATGTCTAGGAGAAGGATCGGTCTGATTTCAAAACGAGGCTCGATGAATCTTTTTAATCACCTTGATAACAATCTTTCAAGTGGCCAACGGCTTGAATCTTTGTAATAAGGACAGATACTCCAGTTTCCGAGTAATGATCGGAAGAGGAACCGGAGTCGACCGAAGTTTCTTTCCCTCGATGAGAATCATGGACTAAGCAGGTGGTGAAGTGGCTAGTGGCGTTGAATGAGAAATCAAGAGAGCTGAGTTCGAATTCTAGTCGAGGTCATTATATTCACTTATACGCAATTACTCTTGGGGAATGTATGAATTTGTTTTCTCCTCAAACTATGAATTAAATAACAAAGCTATTGGGATCTCTTATCTGTGGTCGGCAGCCAATCTAGGAGAAAGACAACTTTGAATTCGAAACCGTCTGCGGTCTCCAACTCTCAGCAATGAGGATGCGAAGGAGTAAATAAAGCTGAATATTTCAATAGTTTAGCGACGTAAATTATTTTCGCCACGAAGATTTATCTATCTGAACATTCCGACACAAATATATTGCAACATATTTCACTCCAAATAAAATCAATCACTCGTCAACAAAGGAAATCTCCAAACTTATCATCGCTATGGTAATATCACAACTGATTTTCAAAGAGATATATCTAGGCTGGAGATGTATGAAACCGTTTCCAGATCTTTCGTTTTAATCTCATGCAAATATTTTAAATGATTTTCATAATTTTCTTTCCAGATCTTCATCATTTCACCCCATAAATAAATACATTATGATTAAAAAAGCCACTTTGTTCTTGGATCGGTTCAATTTCATGGTACGAGACCCGAGATGTGACTATGTAAACCTTGCAGGATTTTTTCATACCCCATTCTTCAGTGTTTATCTTGAAATCATAAAATATTGAATGACGTTCTCGTGTGTATGACGTCGCTCATTGTGGGGCAGCCGATTCCGAGCCAATCAACAGGTAAGCGAAAGATCAGGGTTACTGAGATAATCCGCCGCTGGCGCCCAAGACCAGAAAGAGCGAAACTCCTCCTTCGAGCCGCTCACATAGAGGATCCTTCGCGACCTCCTCCACTAGATGATGATAGAAGACCTTCCTAAGCTGAGAAAGGTCACTGGACCGAGGAACAGCCAACAAGGCCGACCGACACTCGCGAAGGAAATCCGATTGATCACGGGGTTTACAATGGCGCTCAACCGGCGAGATGTGGGGGGGGACTGATAGTAAGGAAAGGGAACACCATATTCCAATCTCCTGTCAATGCGCGGCCAAATAAAAACCTAAGTCAAGAATAATTTATTATTTGTAAATCAAATAATTACTGAAAAGCGTTTTGAAAAGCATGAAGCCATTTATCTCTCATCTGTCTACTCTTACCAGTCATTGGAGTCACAACCTTCTCGTCGATGTTATATTCTTACCGTTCATCGAAATACAACTTTTCCTATCTGTACTCTGTCCTTACCAGTAATCGAAATCACAACCTTCCCATCGGCATTCTATCCTTAAAATACATCGATACAATAAAAATTCCCATCGCCACTCTGCCATTACTAGATATCGAAATCACAATTTTCTCATCGGCATGTCTGGTAAACAAATACAGCTAGGCAGATATCTGGAATCATAGTTGGGCCATTCTTGAAAAATATCGACTTACAACGCATAATCATAGATATCATATTTTGACGGCTTTGGCCGTCTAATGGCTTATCTGATTGTGTTCTACGCCATTGATTCGGTAAATGCAGAATAATAAAAGGTCATGTGACGTTACAAAAAGCTGCTTTGCTTGAAGGTGATTGGATAAAAATAAATTTCTAGTTGTTATCCAATCATCTTTGTCTGTTAAAAGCTTGGCGGGATTTAATTGTCGCCAGAATTATTAGTCGTTGGATAAGTAGTAAAATAATAGGTAAATCTTCTGGTTTTGGAAAATGCAAAAAATAATGGTGGATGAGACACAAGGCCCATCCACGGAAATTGTTCTTGATAACAAAATAGCAATAAAATCCCGTGCAGTAATTTTTCTTTGCAAAATAAACGGAAGAAGGATATGAAAATGATAGACACAATTCTAGAAGTATTTACACAGGTAGGACTTCATACAACGCACGCATTAGTATGTGTGTGTATATATATATAAAGATAAGCTTCGAGAAATTTCCATAACAATACAGTCAAAATTTGTTCAAAAATAGGCTAAACTGACAAAAAAATCATTCTCAAATTCATCTCTATTGGCTAAAAAATAAAAAAAATACAACATTCTCACACGCATTTCTCAGCTACGAAGCCCCGTTGAGCCGTTTTCGTTGTTAAAAAAACTATAAATAGAAACAGCAAACGAATTTTTGTCGCATTTTGAGAC